>JAEIGM010000083.1:0-157468 GCA_018903735.1 Drosophila cardini
TCTTAGTTTTAGAGCTATCTTGATGAAACTTGGTACAGATGCGTATTCTCTCTGCAGGCAGTTCATATGTTAAAATCGGCTTAGTATGGAAATTTTTAGTGTCTATTGAGCGATTTCAGCTAAATTCACGCACTACTCATTTGCTATTATTCCCTATATACTGACCAAATTTCATCTAAATCGGACTACTATATCATACAGCATCCATAGGAACCAGTGGTAACTGAATCCAATGAATGCAACATGCGTGACTGCAAGGGTATTTAATCTTCGGCGAGCCGAAGATAATCTTTCTCTCTTGTTTTTATACTCTCTGCAAGAGAGAGTATATTGGGTTTGTGACAAGTATGTAACAGGCAGAAGGAGACGTAGCAGACCCCATAAAGTATATATATTCTTGATCAGCATCACAAGTCGAGTCGAGCTAGCCATGTCCGTCTGTCCGTATGAACAAACAGATTTCGGAGATGGTAAGAGATACAAGTTTGAATTTGGTCAGTATCGACTCGATATTAAGTCAGTCAATACAAGAATCTTTTTTTTTGCGATGCCACGCCCCATTCGCCCACAATGAGCAAAAAGTAGACACACCTCGGAAAAAATTTATGTTTTAGGCGAATATCTCAGTAACTATGGCACTTAGGAACACCAATTTTGGTATGCATGTTCCTAGAGACGGCATAAATGCATTGTCTTTAAAATTTTTGGGCTGCCACGCCCCGTTTTGCCACAAGAAATAATATAATTTTCAAACTTCAATGCCGATTTTAAGGCATATGTTCTTATCGTACAGTATTGTAATTTCAAATTCATTTGGAGACTAATAATAACAAACTATCCTGAAAGTGCAGATAAATCGGACTATAAACAAAAGAGCTAGATGCGTAACAAAGTTTATATTTAAACGCAATGTCAATGCATGTGTACAAGCGAGACAGAAACATACAAACACGTAAACGAACGTTTTCGCTGCTTGTGCGGCGACAGCGCTGCTCGTATGTAGGCATACGTAAATGTACGTACATACATATGTATTTATGTGTGTACGTATGAAAATGTGCATATTTCCATACATTTGTTTAAATATATGCATAACTATATAAATATATATATTCAAATATATAATTATATATATGTATATGTATTTATGTATAAATTTGTGTATATCGAGTTATTGCAGCTATTACTTACTAATACCCTTTAAATGCTAAAACATTAAATAAATTTCAAGGGTAAAAAAATTAATGTTCTTTTCTATTATTGCCTCTTTGTTTTGGTTACTTCCAATTTAAAGAACACATACTTATGTATGTATGTATGCACAAATCATATTGCACATCTGTTTAGCAACCAGATCAAAACAAAAACATTGACAAAGAAGACAAAAACAATTAAAAGAGAAATATTCTCATTTTACTCTCTCTCGTTTTTGTTGCTTTATATTTTGTTCTATTGCTTCTTTGCATTGCATTGCCGCTCACTCACATGCAAACGCATGAAGGATTGAGAGGGACAAATAGTTAGGAGCTGCGAAAAAGTCGTTACTTTTGGCGGCCGCTGAGCGAAACGAACAACGCTTAGCATCAGTGCTGTCAGTTAAGCTATTTAGTTTGCTAAAATTAATTAGTTTAATAAGTTATGATAATCAAAATTTTAAAATTATTTTCCGTTTTATTATGATTAATTTTAATTTGTTATATCTTAACGAAACTGAATTTATGTTGCTTGTAAATTAAGAATTTTTGATTTTAATTAGTTTTTCTTAAAACTAAATTAAATTTTTTTAATGCAAGCTACTGATAAATTAATTGGTGGTTTAACATATTTTTTTTTTTTTAGCAATATTTGCATAATTTAATTTATCATTTTTTATTTGATATGTTAAAAGTCTAGCTATTTTTGTTTTGTTTTGGAGATTCTAGCAGCACCGCTTTAGCGAGCGACAAAAGTAACGACTTTTACCGCTAATCCTTCTAGCCTGTCCCTCTCACTCCTAGACTCGCACTCTGGTTGTCTAATTTCTGTGAGAGAGAAATCCTCTCCCATCTGTGTAATTTTGGCGTTGCTTTGCTTGAGTTCGTTGCGAACGTTTCGATTGGGCGGGTGTAATCATGCATCGAAATCAATTTTATCGTCGATTTCGATATTAAAATTAAACAAAACGTGATTTTAATTACGGATAATATATACAAAACAAAACTTAAATTTAATTACGATTAGAATAGTTAATTTTTATATATCGCTTAAATAATAAATAACTAAATTATATTAAGTGCGTTAGTTCGTGAGTGTGTGTGTGCGTGTGCCACTCGATTTACGTCTGTGTGCTAGACACTGCGAACGTTCGATTGTCTACGCTGGTGTGGTTTGTGACGTAGGCAGTTCGTTCGTAGAAACCGCTCGCGATTTTCTGTGTGCATTTTTTCAACCAAAGAATCGCGTTCGGTTTCTGCACGCGCGACTTAATTTACTAGCGTTTTTAAGACGTGTATGTTTGAGCTAGGAGCCGCGCGCGATTTTTCGTTCGATTTTCGGTGAATGCGTGTAACTTTTATTGTAGTATGTCTTAAGTATTGTCCGATTTAAAATTTTATAAAATAATATAATTTTCTATTATATTATTACAACATTTTTTATATAAACATTTAATAAATTTCAATTTATTTATTAAATAAATAATAATTTAATTTATTTAAATATTTTTTCTTTTTTTCTTTTTTATATAAAAAGCCAATTTTATATAAATTTACTAAATATTATATTTTTAAAGATTTCTATAAATTTTCAGTTTTATTACATTTTTTACATTTTATATATTTATTTTCTAATTTTGAAATGGCCCGAAGAAGGCAATTGTCTGCTGCTGCACGATCTCAAAGGCGTAGAGAAAAAAATAGGATATATAGAGAAGACGCAGAGTATGCAGACAGAGAGCGAGAGATAAATTCCCAATCTCAAAGAATTCGTAGGGCAGTTAGTGAAAATCGAGTATTAGAACAGATTGGGAATTCAGAGCAGCGTTCACGCCGTGAGAGAAGTGCGCGTTTAAGAGTAGTAGAACAGACAGTTGATAATGAACGTAGAGCTATTCAGAGACAGAATTCTCAGGAAAGTTATCGCGAGCAGCAGCAAAATACATTGCATAGGACAATTAGAAGACAGGATCCACAGGTTAGGCAGAGCAAACGGGTTTTAGATACCCATCGCAGACGAAGTCGTAGGGAAAACTCGGAAGAAAGGGATCGAGAGCAGGAAGCAAATACATTGCATCGGACAATTAGAAGACAGGATCCACAATTTAGGCAGAGCGAACGGGCTCCAGATGCCCATCGCAGACGTAGTCGTAGGGAAAATTCTCAAGAAAGAGATCTCGAACAGGCAGCCGATACTTCACGTAGAACAGTTAGGAGACGGGATCCAGAGTTTAGGCAGATCGAACGGTTTTCAGATGCCCATCGCAGACGTAGTCGTAGAGAAATTTCTCAAGAAAGGGATCTCGAACAGCCAGCCGATACTTCACGTAGAACAGTTAGGAGACGGGATCCAGAGTTTAGGCAGATCGAACGGGTTTTAGATACCCATCGCAGACGAAGTCGTAGGGAAAACTCGGAAGAAAGGGATCGAAAGCAGGAAGCAAATACATTGCATAGGACAATTAGAAGACAGGATCCAAAAGTTAGGCAGAGCGAACGGGCTGCAGATGCCCATCGCAGACGAAGCCGTAGGGAAAATTCGGAAGAAAGGAATCGCGAACAGGCAGACAATACATTGCGTAGGTCTATCAGAAGACAAAATCCACAGGTTAGACAGAGAGAGCAAGCAGTAGACACTTTGCGAAGATCGCAGAGAAGACAGGATATTTTAGTTAGACGAAAAGAGCAAGTGCGCAATAGTCAGGCACACTTTGAGAGGAGACAGAATGTAGAGATTAGAATATTAGAAAGAGAAGTAGATAGAATAGCTAGGTCACAGAGTCGAAATGACCCTGTTTGTAGGTTAGTTGAGAGAGCTCAAAATACAGCTCAAAGAAGTGCTCGGATAAGAGCACGCCAGATAGCAGTAGAACAGGCACGACCCATTAGGATTAGTTTAGAAAGTTTCATAGCCACTTACAACAAATCAATTAAAGAGGGCCCCGACCATGCTTGCATATGTTGTAAGGGTTTGTGGTTTCCTCACCAGATTGACAGGATAAGTAGGGAATATATTTTAGAAAATAATGAATTCAGTGCAGACATTCTGTTTTTGTCCGATCGATTTCCTCCTGTGGACGGCAAGCATTCTTTTTGCAAATCTTGTAGCCGTTCAATTAAGGATGGAAGAAAACCTAATAATTCCATTACCAATGGCTTAGATTTCCCACCACTACCAGAATGTCTGAAGGATTTACACAGTTTAGAAGAAAGATTAGTTTCTCCGCGGCTACCGTTCATGATCATAAAGTCTTTAGATTATGATCGTCAAAATAGTATTAAAGGAGCTGTAGTTAATGTGCCAATTCCAGTTGCGAATGTCGTAACTTCCCTTCCAAGGGCCTTCAGTGACGCAGAGGTTATTCAGCTCCACCTCAAACGCAGATTAGAATATCGTCACAGTTTTATGGTGGAAACTATATCTCCATCTCATGTGGTTGATGCAATTAGGCATTTGGTAGGCACTGAGCTTTACAGAAAGCATGAGATTAGCATTAATGAGAATGGTTGTCTTCTCATACATCTGAAGTCGTTCCATTTATTGCATCAACAGAAGATATAGACATAGTTAGAGAAATGGGTGATAGAGCTGCAAACCCAAATGTAGAAGAGAATGCTCCAGTAGAAGAGCAAGAACTTAATCCTGGAGGTGAGGAAACCCTAATGGACACTGTTCCAATAGAGAATTTATATGGTAGTAGATTAGCTATAGCACCTGGGGAAGGACAACGGCCTCTGGACATGATAACTGATTGTGATTCAGAGCAGTTGTCTTTTCCCAAGATTTATGCAGGAGTCAAGCGAAATTGTATAGAAAGCTACACAAAAATTATTAGATCAGAGCTTAGGAACTGCGTTAGAAGAGCTTGCAGGGTAGATAAGCTTTTTTATAATTTGAGAAAAATGCAGCTAATTAATATGCGGAATAATTATTCCATTTGCTTGAGAAAGCAAAGCGCTTCCCGCGGCGTTACAGCTAGGACAGCCCTTAATGATGAAGAGATAGATAGATTGATTTAGTTTGATGAGGGATTCAAAATTTTAAAAGGCATTCGCTCATCTCCTGCTCATTGGGAAGCAGAGAAGAAAAAGGTTATGGCCATGATTCGGCCATTTGGCATACCTTCTTTCTTCATAACGCTGTCTGCTGCAGAAAGCAAGTGGTTAGAACTGATTGTTATTTTGAAGAAAACAGTTAGGAAAGAAGTTCTAACCGAAGAAGAGGCAGCTAGCTTAGAAAGGTCTGAAGTTGTAGAACTCATTAGATCAGACCCAGTTACTTGTGCTAGGTATTTTAATTATAGATATAGGCAACTTTAGAAAGTTATGAAAAAGGATGGCGGCATTATCGGCCGACATTCTGTTTATAAGTATTATTGGCGAGTAGAGTTTCAACATCGGGGTTCACCACACATTCATGGAATGTTCTGGTTGAAAGATGCCCCTTTGTTTGATGCTAGTAATTCTTCTTCTTGTCCGCCAGTTGTTGAGTTTGTTGATCAGTTTGTTACGACGGTTAAAAAATCCAACAAACGATGAATTGACACCTTTTATTTTATACCAAACGCATAAGCATACTCCGTCATGCCAGCGTAGCATTAGAAATTAGAAAATCTTTCGTTTTGGTATACCATATCCTCCTTTGCCTAGAATAGAAATTCTCTTTCCTCTTCCAGAAGATTGTCAAAATAAGTCAATTCATCAAAACAACTTCGAGAAAATAAACAATTTCTTGAGTTCTCCAGTAGACAGTGAAATTAGGGAATCTCTTAACGATTTTAACAATTTCCTCTCGCAACCTCAAATTGGTCTTAGTTATGAGGATGATATTCTTGCAATTAGATCTAATTTACACAGACCAAAAATATTTTAAAAGAGAAGCTTCGACGCCATTATGGTGAATGCGTACAACACGCACATTTTGTCAATGCAGAGAGCCAACATAGATATTCAGTTTATATTAGATCCATATGCGTGCTGCAGTTATGTTATAAATTACATTAATAAGTCGCAAAGAGGTATGTCTAAGCTTATGCGAGAAGCTGTAGAAGAAGCGCGATCAGGAAACTTTAGTATTAGGCATAAACTGCAGCACATAGGTCATAAGTTCATAAATGGCTCAGAAATATCTGCACAGGAGGCAGCTTATTGCTGTTTAGGGATGTCGTTGTCAGAGAGCAGCAATTCAAAAGTCTTCATAAACACTGGATTGCCTGACAAACGAGTTCAAATGCTCAAGTCGAGGGCACAACTCAGAAGTTTGCCTGAAGACTCAGAAGACATTTTCGAAGTAGGCCTATTAGATCATTACGTTCACCGTCCAGATGATCTTAATAGTTTAAGCTTATCAGATTTTGCGGCATATTATACTTTCAGTAGAACTGCAGGAAGGAATCGCCAAGAATCACAGGATGAGGTCGAAAATGCAGGATTCGGAACAACCGAAGTTTATCCTCTTCGCAATGGTAGCGGATATGTTAGAGAAAGGCGTAGTCCACGGATAATACGTTATAGGAGATATAATGTTAACCACGATAGGGAGAATTATTTTAGGGAATTAGTAATGCCGTATTATCCGTGAAGAAATGAGCAAGAGGAGCTTATTAGGAGAAATTGCGAAGAGGTTTGCAATCAGAATAAGGAGCTTATTGAGGCAAATCGTAGGAAATTTAACGTTTTAAATGATAGTGAGTTAGAAGATGCTCTCAGTTAGATGAGAATCAGGAAGAAGAGTTAGGTAATTTAGATGAGCAGGAGAATGTAGATAATAGGTTTAGAGCATTAGGTGTAGCTGAAATAGATCCTCAACTCAACGTTTTAAATATAGGAAATGACGAGAATGCAGATGGTCCAAATAGCAACAATATTCAGTTTGTTAAGTTGCCTGTTTTAATAACATCGTCATGTTTAGAGGAAATTGTATCATCCCTAAATTTCAAATAGAAAACTTAACTGAACCATGTATTGTATAATTTCAAAATAGGCAAAAAGTTCTATGAATTTGTAGGTGGTGGAGCAGGTGTCGGCAAATCCGACTTATTTCGGTAATATATCAAGCCCTTACAACTAGATTTAATAAAAGAAGAGGCTTAAATTCTGAGTCGATTAAAGTTCTTTCGTCCGCTCAAATAGGGAAGGCTGCATTCGGAATAGGAGGTTGTACACTCCATTCAATGTTCAGTCTTCCTGTAAATCAGTCCGATCGAATTGGGACCTTATCCGCAGACTTAGTAAACACGTTACATTCGAGATTGATCGATCTCAAACTATTAATTATTGACGAGATTTCAATGGTAGGAGCCAAAATGTTTGGCTTTATTAACCTGAGGCTACAGCAAATTTTCAAAAGTAATCACTTTTTCGGAGGAATACCTGTCATCGTGTTCAGCGATCTCAGACAACTGAGGCCTGTGGGCGACAAGTGGATATTTCAGCAACCCTCTAGCCAAGCCTACAGTGAATTACATGGTACACTGTGGGAAAACAATCAAATTAGGTTTGAATTTTTCGAGTTGACGGAAATAATTCGTCAACGAGATGACCAACCATTTGCTGTAGCCCTTAATAATATGGCATCCGCTCATATGACGACCTCAGACATTGAGCTTATTAGATCAAGAATTGTAAGGGAAGATATAATATCAGAAGATGCTATTCATCTTTTCCACTCCAACGTAGAGACAAATTCATACAACACTTTAAAACTGAATCGAATTGCGACCACTCAATATTGTTCTATTGCTGAGGATTTTGTAAAGGGTAGTAATTTAGGTGAGGCAAACAAGGCCCGCATTCCTAAATCCGTTAAAGTATTCAAAAATTCAGAAACCCAGTGTTTATGTAGTTCTATTATCTTAAAGACGACAGCAAAATACATGATGACTGTTAATATAGGCACTTCAGATGGCTTAGTGAATGGAACAACAGGAATACTTAGGCAAATAGATTTAGACACAAACAGTCATCCAATTCTTTTATGAGTAGGAAAAGAATTACGATTAAAGTATAGAAATCTACCCAATCTATTGTGGACCCCAGTAGCGAAAACTGTTATAAGTTTTCAGTATAGGAAAAATGAAAATGTTACAATAGATCGCAAACAGTTTCCGATCGTACCTGCAGAAGGTATTACCATCCACAAAAGTCAGGGAGCAACGTTTAATAAGGTGGTCTACGTATCTGAAGGTTTAGATCGAGCAGCTTTATATCTAGGCTGCAGTAGAGCGACAAGTGCAGCTGGACTGTTTATAGTAGGCAATTTCAACCTACCGAGGCCTCTCCAAGGTCGAAATGTAGTTCAGGAAGAGTTAGAAAAGTTACGCTCCATTAAGCTACTTGGTACTCGTTTCGACTTAGTTAATAGTTCTAGTTTCGAAATAATTTTTCACAATGTCCAAAATCTGCACTGTCACATTAAAAGTGTCCAGTTTGATAAGCTAATGCTCCATGCATCTATGCTTTGTTTTGTTGAAGGCTCGACCTTCCCAAATGAGACTTATGAAGTCCCAGTATATAGGATTGCTGTACATTTAGATTGTTTAAGTGAAGGTAGGACCCGATCACAAAGAGGCATTCTTGTTTTCGTCAAGAACGAACTTTTTGAGAATATTAGTCTTTGTTCTACAGGCCGTAATATTAATGGTGCGCACTTTTCGAATACACAGTTTAAGTCTATAGGTATTTTGATAGTTTATAAAAGCCTCCATTACTCGTTACCTAAATTTAGAAGTGAGTTTGAGGATTTATTTGAAGAGTATAGAGATATTTGAGGTAGGGAATCAGTGATTTTAGGAGATTTTAATTTATATTTACGCTCTCTTACTCAGGCTAGGGAAACGTATGAAAGTTTGGTTAGGAAGGGATTTAGATCCCTTTTAGATTTAAAAATGTCCACAACACGTGACGATACACACATTGATTGGGCATTTTCAAATGTGTCGCTTGGCCAAGCCAGCGCAATAACCTTTGAGACAGTGCATAGCATTCACGACGCGATTTCGGTGAGCATTTCAGGTAATCTGTAGATTGATGGGTCGAGAAATATTTTTTTTTTTCCGCGCGGGGAACATGGATATTTGTACTTTCTAAAAATTGCTTATTTCAAGTCGGCTCGAAGATCTATTGCTAAGATCTAATTGCATCGCAATGACCTCCACGTGGTATTCCCTGAATACCGATTTAAGTTTAAATAATCGGGAACTAACTCGAGCGGCGAACTGTAGAAGTAATCGGGCGTGTTCGATTATACTTTGTTGTTTTTTAATACCCGAGTACCGATTTTAATAATTTAACAAGAAAGAATGCTATAGTCGCCTCGCGACTTTAGGATACCCGTTACTCAGTTTAATTATATTATTAACAATATAATATATTATTAATAATAGTACAATCGTTTAATTAATCGACCCTATTGATTTAAATTCAGATGACTTGAGAAACGCAGAAAATTTTCATACAAAATCATATTTACAGCGTATTTTTGACCGATCGTCCCTATGGGAGCTATACGATATAGTCGTCCGATTTGAATGAAACTTAGTCAATATGTTTATATTATTGACAGATATATTCTGTGTAAGTTTCACTTCGATTGATTGGCCAACGCAAAAGTTATTCATATAAATTCATATTTGGAGCGTATTTTTACCGATTGTCCCTATGGGAGCTATATGATATAGTTGTCCGATTTGGATCAAACTTAGTCAATATGTTTATATTATTGACAGATATATTCTGTGTAAGTTTCACTTTGATTGATTGGCCAACGCAAAAGTTATTCATATAAATTCATATTTGGAGCGTATTTTTGACCGATTGTCCCTATGGGAGCTATATGATATAGTTGTCCGATTTGGATGAAACTTAGTCAATATGTTTATATTATTGACAGATACATTCTGTGTAAGTTTCACTTCGATTGATTGGCCAACGCAAAAGTTATTCATATAAATTCATATTTGGAGCGTATTTTTGACCGATTGTCCCTATGGGAGCTATATGATATAGTTGTCCGATTTGGATCAAACTTGGTCAGTATACGTAATCCCTAGACGTGTACTTTCTGTGTCAATTTGGTTTAGATAGCATTACTAACAAAAAAGTTTTCTATACTAAAACATGCTATTTTTACCTGTTTTTACCTTTGTATGCACATAGAACGCCCTAAAGTGGGCGTGTCAAAAAACAAAAGCAAACTTGTACTGCTTGGGCATTTTATCTTTCGTTTGCGACCACTCGGGCCTTTCTAGCTCTTATAGTCTCTGAGATCCTTTTGTTCACACAGACGGACGGACGGACAGACGGACATGGCTATATCGACTCGGCTAGTCATGCTGATCAAGAATATATATACTTTATGGGGTCTGCCCTGTCTCCTTCTCCCTGTTACATACATTGCAACGAATACAATATACCCTTTTACTCTACGAGTAACGGGTATAATAATACAATCGGGAATAAAATGCATGCAGAGAGTATTATACGGTCGGGCGAGCTCGACTGTACTTTTCTTTCTTGTTTATTTTTTTTTCGCGCGGGGAACATGGATATTTGAAATTTTCTAAAAATTACTTATTTTAAGTCGACTCGAAGATCTATTACAAAAAATTATTAATCGGGAACTAACTCGAGCGGCGTACAGTACTAGTAATTGTGCATATTCGATTATACAATGTTGTTGTATAATCCCCGGATACCGATTTGAATAATTTAATAATATAATCGGGAATAAAATGCAGAGAGTATTATACGGTCGGGCGAGCTCGACTGCACTTAAAACATAGCAAAATGTATTATAAAGTGCAATTCAAATAAAAGGATGATCTCTAAAGCAATTTTTTTAAATCAGCTAAAATTATTTAATTTAATTGTCGTAACATTTTTAATAGAAATAAGTGTGCTTAGTTAGGTATAGAAGTTTTATAAGAGGATAGCGATTTAGATAACATACAAAAAATATTTTAAAATGCCACGTGTGACTAGGAAATCTGCTACCCAAAGGCGTCGAGAAGTCGCGCGAATTATGAGAATAATGCTGAAGTCATACGTATTTCAAACTCTCAACGACTAGCAAATTTTGGGAAAAATAATCCTGGTCTTAGGCAACTAGAACAAGACGCTGCTACGCAAAGTTTACGTAGAACAAGTTCGCGAATACTGCAAAATCAGCAGGCATTGAACGCGAGTCCGCACATGCGTCTCCGGCAAAATGAAGTGAATCGCGCAGAAGAAAGACCATGGGATGCTGCAGCCTATGTAGAGCGTAGGGAATACGAAATGTATCGATAAGAAGAACGGGTACGTGATGCTGCAGCCCATGTAGAGTAGACGGGGAACGAAGAAGTAAGACAGAGACGACAGGTAGAAAATACACTGCAGCACAGGACGATAAATATCGCGTAGAAAAACGTAAAAGGGATGTGTTAAATCGCGTAACGTGCGTAACAACCCAATAGTTAGGCGCCGCGAGCAAAAATTGAAGAATCAGAGAAGATTGACGCGCCTTCTAAGTCGTATAAGAGCAGAGGAATATATCAAGGCGTTCACTTACAGGGAAGTCGGACAAAATCGAGCTAAAGAGTCAGAGTTTTTTAGTAAACACAGAGTTATATCGGAGTACTAAATAATTATGTCTTCTGATTGGTTGCGTTTACTTGGTGATCGAGAAGAAGTTCCTTTTGCTGCTAATCCAGCAGATGCGATAACTGTAGAGCAACTTCTTCGCCAACGAAATGAAGGTAATGGGGAAGCACGAAATGATTCTAATCAAAAGGAAAATTTAAATCCTGGTGGTCAAGAAGCATTACTGGACAACTAACTACTTAAAAACAATGCCATTTTTGGGGGTACTTTATCTATATAAATGCTATGAGCTTACGCACATCAATAGTGCTATTTCCATTTGATTGCGAAAAAAAAATCAAGAAACTCGAATGTGACAGCTCGCGATATGCAGGACGAAAGTTTTGTAGATAGCCTTGTACAACAAGATGACGGTTATCATATTCTTAAGGGACTTCGTTCGTCACCAGCTCATTGGGAAGCTGAAAAGAAAAAGGTGCTTGCAATGATTCGCCAATTCGACTTGCCAACCTTTTAATTACTCTTTCTGCAGTGGAAACGAAATGGAATGAACTTTTAGTAATTCTATCCCTTCTCCTAGATAAATGAGTCCTTAGCGAAGATGAAGCTGCCCAACTTTCAAGCTCCGAAAAAGCCCGTTTGATTCGGTCCGACCCTGTTACGTGCTCTAGGGACTTTGACTACCGATTTAGACAGCTAATAAAATTATTTAAGTTTGACATCTTTGGGGAATATCAACTGTTTAATTATTATTGGAATTTCAGCACCGGGGCTCTCCACATACACATGGAATGTATTGGCTTAATAATGCCCCAAAATTAGAAGCAGGCAATTCCGATAGCATGAGAGAAGTTATTCAATTTATTGACCGATTTATTACTACTCAAGGTTATAGTGAGGATACTGATCTTAGCGGAGCTATTCAGTATCAACGTCATCGACATACTGCTTCATGTCAAAGAGAAGTTATTCGGCAAAAAATTTGTCGCTTTAATATGCCATATCCCCCAATGCCACAGACTGAAATATTGTATCCATTGGAAGAGGGCCATCCAAACTGTAGTAGGCATAAAAATGTATGGAAGAATATTAGAGAGCTTTTAGGTTGCTCCGTTACAGATGCTGAAGCTAAACAGCTAAATGATTTTAATTATTTTTTGTCAAAATTAGATGTGGACTATACTAATTATATTAATGCTTTGCGTTCTAGTCTACAAAAACCGCAAATATTTCTTAAACGAAAATATTCCGCAAAATGTTAAATGCATATAACAAAGACATATTAAAACTACATAAAGCTAATATGGATATTCAAGATGCTTATGCCTGCTGTAGTTATATAATAAACTACATAAATAAGTCAAACAGAAGAGTATCTAAGCTGTAACATGAAGCAATGGACGAAATAAATTCCAACAATTTCTCAGTAAAACAAAAACTGCAACATATTGGAACTAAATTTATTAATGGCACTGAAATATCTGCCCAAGAGGCAACCTATTGGGTTTGTTTGTTTGGCGCCCTTTTTAATATGGAGTCCACAAAAGAGCATTTCCGTCATATTGGTTGCTAAAAAGTTTCGTGATGTGTATGGTGATAAAGCCTTAAAAGAAAGACAGTGTCAAAATTGAATGCAGCCATCAACGAGAAACGGCCAGAATTGATCAATCGTAAAGGTGTCATATTCCATCAGGACAACGCCAGACCACACACATCTTTGATGTCCCGGCAAAAACTGAGACAGCTTGGCTGGGAAGTTTTGATGCATCCACCATATAGCCCTGACCTTGCACCATCAGACTACCATTTATTCCGATCTTTGCAGTACTCCTTAAATGGTAAAACTTTCGGCAATGATGACGCTATAAAATCGCACTTGGTTCAGTTTTTTGCAGATAAAGGCCAGAAGTTCTATGAGCGTGGAATACAAAATTTGCCAGGAAGATGACAAAAGGTTATCGAACAAAATGGAAATTATATAATTGATTAAAGTTCATTCTAAGTTTTATTAAAAATGCATTTATTTTCTTTTAAAAAATCCGCAATGACTTCTTTGGGCAACCAAATATAATATTTTGGGACTTCAAATGTCTGAGGCAAGTCGTGGTGACATTTTTATTAACACCTCTCATCCAGATCAAAGGGTTCAAATGGTGATATCTATAAAGGATTTAGAGAGACTCCCCCCTGATTCAAATGATATTTTTTTGTACTAAGTATGATATATCATTACATGGAGAGACAGTCTCAATTGGAGAATGTGTGTCTAGCTGACTTCTTTGCTTTATACAAATGCTTCAACTCCACTAATAATAGGGCAACTAATGAAAGAGAAGAGTATGCTGAAAATGATGAAGACGAAGGCGACAATGATTTCACAGTTAGTCATCCCTTAATTATGCACATTGGAAGGGGATCATTAAAGCAAAGAAAAAATCCACTTATTTTGCGGTGGAGAAGGTCCAGCATTAATACATCTAGATCGGATTATTTTAAGGAGCTGATTATGCTTTTATATCCTTGACGAAACGAGGAAAGTGAGCTAATTAGCAATGACAATGAAAACACATACAATACCCACAAACAATATATAGAAACAAATCGAAGAAAATATGAATATTTCGACGAGTCACAGTTTCTACACGTCTTAGAAGAATTTCAAGAGGGAAATAATTCAAATAACGCAGAAGAAGATATTCCAGCTTCTCAGTTATTAGACAATGAATTTAGAGGATTTGCCATACCAGAAGTTTGGCAAAATGTTTATGTTAGTAATGACATAAGAACCCGGGAAAATACTTCTATAGAAAACATTATCCGAATGATAAAATTACCAGCAGTGATTCCTCATAATGACCTCCAAGCGATGATATGATCACTTAACCACAAACAACGTCAATATTATGCTCATGTCATGAGTAGCATGAATGCAAAGCAGATATTTTATGAATACGTTGGAGGAGGAGCTGGAGTAGGTAAAAGTCGACTGACATCAGCGATATATCAATCGCTAATTTAAAGGATGACTAGCAAAGCTGGTATTAATCCTGACACGCCGAAAGTACTATTCTATGCACCAACTGGAAAAGCAGCATTCGGAATTGGAGGGCTTACACTTCACTCGTTATTCTCTCTTCCAGTAAATCAATCTTCAAGTGAGTTAAGACCTCCAAGCAACGATGTTGTAAATTTAATGCATGCAAACCTAATGGATGTTAAGCTTATCATTATTGATGAAATATCAATGGTAGGAACAAATATGTTGTCACAGATAGATTTGTCCCTTAAGCAAATTTTCCGAAATAATATGTATTTTGGAGCAATTTCACTTTTAGCTTTCGGTGATTTGAAACAACTTTCTCCAGCTGGCGACAGGTGGATTTTTTCTGCAAATACGCGAGATGCCTCAGTGCTATTGTCGGACCAGTATTATGGAATTTTTTTGAGTTCTTTGAATTAACAGAAATTATGCGACAACATGAGGATCGTGACTTTGCTTTAGCATTTAATAATATGTCAGAAGGCAAGATAACCAATGCGGATAAGCAATTAATTTAACAGATAGTTGTTCCGCTAAGTGAAATAAATAATATCCCGACTGAAGCTATACGACTGTTTTATTCAAATGATAAAGTAAATCACTCTAATATGATCAGACTGGCACCAATTGAGCGGGATATTCTTAAATACAGCGCAAGTGTTAAAGATTTTACGACATCTGAAACTCATGGACTTCCTTACTTGCTTCTGCTGAAAACCAAGGCTAAATATATGGTAACCTCGAATATTGATATTAATGATAGATAGATTGCTCCATAGCAAGTGGGCAACTTATGCAGATAGACCATGTTGCTAACGTAATGAGTCAATTTCCAAACTTTGGCTTCGATTTACAGACCCAAATGTGAGAGCACGAGCACGGTTTAAAAAGTCACACCTACACAATGCCGGTTGGACCCCAATCGAAAAAACTATTAGAACTTTTCAGTACAAGCAAATAATGCAGGTATCGATCGAACGATATCAGTTCCCAGTGGTTCCTACCGATGCAATAACTATACACAAGAGCCAAGGAGCCTTACGGTAAGGCTGTTGACAATTTGGATAACTACATACCGCGGCAGGCAAATTCACACAGTAGATTTAAGATATGAGTCTCTTTTAGACTTGAATTCGTCTACAACTAATTGTGAAACGCACATTGATTGGGCGATGACAAATATTCAGAGAACAGGTCCGCCCCCACCCAAACCTCAACGGGCAATGTCATTGTCCCTCTAAACTACAATGTCACTCAACCCGTAGGTAACTTGATTTATTACAAAATTTCACTTATACATTCTTGACATTAATGAGAACAACTAAAAGCAATGTTCTTATATACATAAAGCGTTATAGCCTCTGCGTATGTTTATGGAATACATGACAACACCTTCGATTTGGACCTGAAAATAAGCAGTTCAAGTCTCTAGATAAAAATCTTTATTTTGAACCCTTTGGCAAAACAGTTACAAAACTTATATTACCACAAGTTAAATCAGCATGCTCCAAAGAAACTCTTAGTACACCAGGAATCCTCAGCTTTAACGAGCAACGGAATGGTAACTGATGGAATTTTAATGAGTGCGATGTTAAATACTAACATATTTTGGCAATTGCCAAAATTTTTTTTGTTATGAAACATAATTGTTAACCAAATTAATGAATAAAATTGTTTTAATAAATATTATATTTTTATTTGAGATCCCCAGTCTCTTGCTCTTAACAGTAAGAATTGACAATAAAAACTGATAAGCTAACTATTCTAGTATTCTTGTTGGTTTTCTTACCCATTTAAGCAGTGGCATTAGATCAAAAGGACAGTCTACAACGAGGTCAAAATCTAATCGTTCGATGCAGAGTTTTTTTTTTTTTTTTTTTAAATTTGAATGGTTGTCAGCGTGTGTCCTTTTTCTAAAATCTATATTTATTACTAATAATTCAATACTGTTTAAAATCACATTGTTTATCCTTTTTACTCCCAGGATACATTTCATACAACCATGCAGTACATTCATGCCAAGTGTTCCACACATGAAAGCTCTAGCACTACGTTTTATCTTAACAATTTTTGTGCCTATCTGTGTTGCAGTGCGTGTGCATTCTGAAATTTCATAGTAAAAATCGTGTAGGTATTGATTAAGATTGGCAGGATTAGAGTTACCGGCATTTTAATCGATTAAGAAATTTTCCGAATTTACCAATTTCTTAAAGTATCCCAAAATAGGCCAAACACACGTCATTGAACTTTTAAATAACGGCAAATCATCGACATTTACGTTCAAAATTAACTGCGTCCCGTCAACAACATTCTCTTCTACTGAATTTAAATAGGGTGTTAAGCCGATATGTGTGTAGTGTCCTGGAGTCACCGTTCGAATTATGGTCGTGGTACGCTGTACGCTGAGAAGGGAACATCTATGTTCTCAGACTTTAAGAGTCTTAGCAATTTTTCTAGTTGATTCCTAGTAATATTTCATTCCCTATACCGCTTTGCCAATTTGGTATGTAATGAGGTAGTTTTATCAACATCCCCAAAACATTCCATTGTTGGCGTATTAACATTCTCCTCCATTCGGCTGGAGCTAGCTAACTCAATATTATCCGCACTTATATTTAAATAATCTGGTTCAAACTCTACTGTTTTATAATACTGTAATAATAATGTTCCTGGTATACTGCAGGTAGTCCAATTTTTCCGAAAGATATCCTTTATCGTAATTGGTGCACCAGGTAGCTCCAGGTTCTTCTGATTCTGCCCCCTTTTTCTATAAAGTACCCTTACTTAGACAACATAGATTTGAACTATTCTGAAATGTTGGAGTTTTGACTTGCAAACGATCGCCAAGTTATAAGCCTATCAAATTTTGTGCTGCAAAAAAGTCCCAAAAAGTTATCCGGAAGTATGGAGGAATTAATAAAGAACTTTGTAGGCAACGTAAATATTCGATTAAGCAAATGCAACAGAATGATTTCAAGGCTTAAAACCCAGCATGAAAATTGGCTAGCACTACGTTTTTGGATTATTTTAGTCAAGTGACTTTGCTGATGAATCCCTAGCTAAGGTAGGACGCCCGCTATTATCACATGAAGAAGGGAGCTTTCGCTTAAAGCGCAAATTAGCTTCTGAAGTTTCAGCAGAACATGACTATAACACAAATATTGTTGTTAATGCAGCAGCAGTGGCTGCGAAGAAAGCCGATTTAAAACATGTAAATGAAGAGAAAAAGTTGCCTAACCCTGTGCTTTTTACACAAGAAGCCCTATATTTTTATTGGAGAATTGTTTGACCAAAAACCCATACGTAAACATTCGACAGAAAAGCAAAAATCGCAATTGTGATATTTTCCTGAGCTAAAACAAATTGATTGCTCCAAAGGAAAAATGTAGACGTAAGGAATTACCTATTGTACTTCTGAGTTTGCTGCTAGTGCTCCTCTGCAGAACATGCTTAATCAACCAGTTGAGCGCATTGCGCTGCTACAAAGCGAAGTTTTAAGTATATACACAGATGTTGTGGAGCTAAAATTAATTGCTAGCTATGGATTTGACGGTTCGACGGGCCAAAGCTTTTACAAGCAAATTTTCATCAAAGAAACAAAGGCTCAAATACTAGAAGAGAAAGCACATTTGGACTTACAAATTAAAAATTTACTGCCATTTCAGTATGAAGACGAGAACAAGAAAATATACAGTAATAAGTTTGAACCTAAAATGACATTAATTGGTGGGAATGTCCTGAATATTTTAACAGACACCAATTGTTCCTTTGTGGAGCTAAACCATTGAAATTTATGAAAGTCACTGATCATTAAATTTTGTCCCAAAAAAAAACTCCCAAGAGCTTGAGTACGGAATAAGCCCGCTACAATCTTGGATTCGAGTTTTTGAATTTGTTTTGAAAGTGTCATACAGAAGGGGTATCAATAAATGGCAAGTTCGTGACCCTCAAAATAAAAACAAAATGGGAGCACAGAAAGAGAAGATTCAATGCAAATTATGGGCTGAACTTGGACTTTGTGTCGACAAACCAAAGGCAACTGCAAGCGGCAGTACAAATGATAGAAACACAGCTAGAAGGGCATTTCTAAATATCCAGACCTTTGCGTCAATACTTGGTTTTGACCTGGAGATTTTGAGAAGATTCTATATCACTTTAGTAACCAATTTATGTCACTTTGAAAATGATACCCAAATATTTCAAAATTTCTGTGGAAAAACTCGAACCCTGGTACCCAATGTCAGCTACGGTACATAAAGTACTAATTGATGGAGCCCAGATCACAGCAGCATCCTCCCTTCCTTTAGGGTTTCTAGGTGAAAACGCATCGGAGGCTCGAAAAAAATTCTATAAATAAGATAGACGTTCACATGCAAGACAAAATAGTCGTCTAAACACTATTACTGACGTTTTTTGCAGAGCACTAGATTCATCTGATCCCTGGTTTCCACTATAGCTGAGTTAAAAAACGTTCTTTTGATGAGTGGTCGAAAATCGACTGTAATTTAATAACTAACCTTGTTGGAAGCATGCAGGGCCGCATCGAAAGAGTTATACACTCTCATGGCGATGTTATTTGTTAATTAAAATTTATTTTGTTTATTAATTTTAAGCTAATTTTAAAAAAACGAATATTGTAAACTTAAAGTGCCCTTTGTTAATTACCGTTAGATTGGTGTGAACTAACTGTACATGCATTCTCTTTGTTTCTTCTTCTTCTTCATTTTCTGTATACATTGTAATCCGCTGCAGACAATAGTTTTCGATTTATTGCATTTTATAAGGTGATTTTATAAATATGACAGTGAGCTTAGTTTAATAAATTCCTAATGAAATTTCTTGAGAAACGAACTACTAAAATTATTAAATGATTTTTAGAATAATTTATGAAATTTTTTTTGGTTAAAATACAATAAATATAAAAATATGTTTTGAATTTGCTTAACCAACCGCAAATCCATTGAAACCCTTGTAAAAATTGAATAAAAAATCTTATCCGTTTAATAAGCATTTCTCAATTAATAAGGAATTTACAGAGGAATTTTTACATATGTCATCAAGGAAAACATTTATTTAATAAATTCAAAATAGAATTTCTTGAACTGCTTCCAAAATATTTCATGATTTTTAGGATAGTTGAATGAACATTATAAATATGATGTGAACTAGTCATTAATAAACATTTTTCAATCAATAAAGAATTCACAGAGGCATTTATGTATCTGACAGAAAGTTAATATAGTTTAATATATTCGTAATGGAATTCCTGGAGGAATTAACTAAAATTAGCTTACGATCATAAGGATTGGTTTTACAAAACCTTTCATACGTGTTATGAATTACATGAGTGACTTTTAAAACTTCTTCCATCCCGGGTGTGTTGTGAAAAAACAGCATGGATTTCCTTAAGGAGTTTTACTGAAAGTTCCTTATTCAAATAAAAAGCCAATGATTTTATATAAGTTTATTGAATATTGGAAAAATCTTTCCGAAATGTAAGTCATTTAAAAAATAATTCAATAGATTTCAAATTCATTCAAGAATTTTAAACATATGTATTTTATGAAAAAAACTTTAATGAATTCCTAATATCTCAATCAAAAAGGATTTCATAGAGGAATTTTATATATATGTCATCAATCTAATATATTCACATAGAATTTCTTGAACTTCATCCAAAATATTACATAATTTTTAGGGTAGTTGAATGAACATTATAAATACGTTGAGACCTAGTCATTGAATAATCATTTCTCAATCAATAGAGAACTCATACATCAGACATCAAGTTAAAAAACTTAACTATATTTGTAATAGAATGCCTTGAGGAATTTACTTACAATAATTAGTATACGATTTTTAGAATCATTTAATGTTTAAGGGAATTCATCACAAATTTTTGAATGAAAAGAACCTACCACAAATGCTGTGAATTAAATGAGCGACTATTAAAAAATCTTTTATACCAAATTGTTGGGTAAAAACCACCAAGGATTTCCTTAACAAAATTCCTTAAGAAACTAAGAATCAAACTTGCTTAATAATTTTAGGATAAATGATGAACATTTTTTGGTTAGAAGACAGTAAAAATATTCAGTAAATTTCCTTAATCAAGCTCAAATTAATTGAAATCTTTGTAAAAATTGAACGTGAATTTCAATCAATAAGGAATTCATAGAAGAATTTTATACATATGTCATCAAGGAAAAAAATCTAATATATTCACAATGGAATTTCTTGAACTTCGTCCAAAATATTACATAATTTTCGGATAGATGAATGAACATTATAAATATGATGTGACCTAGTCATTTAATACACATTTCTCACTCAATAAAGAAATCATACATCTGGCATCAAGTTAAAGAACTTAACTATATTTGTAATAGAATGCCTTGAGGAATTTACTTACAATAATTAATATAAAATTTTTAGAATAATTTAATGTTTAAGGGAATTCATCACGAATTTTTGTTTTTAAAGAACCTATTACATATTCCATATTCCTTGAACGACTGTTAACAATTCTTCAATCCCAAATTGTTGGTTAAAAACCAGAAGTTAAAAGTATTACTAATGAATTTCTTGAGGAACTAACTACCAAAATTATTTAATGATATTTATAATAATTAATTAACATTTTTTGGTTAGAAGACAACAAAAATATGCTGTAAATTTCCTTAATCAAGCACAAATTAATTGAAATCTTTGTAAAAATTGTTTAATGAACATTTCTCAATCAATAGGGAGTTTATAGACGAATTTTATACATACATATGTCATCAAGGAAAAAATCAATCAATAAGGAATAGAGGAACGAAAGGAATCGAACATAACGAAAAAGAAGTTAAATATATTCGTAATGGAATTCTTTGAGGAACTAACTACAAAAATTAAGAAATGGTTTTTAGGATCATTAATAGAAAAAGTTTATACTGAAAATTTGTGTTTTTTTTTTTTTTTTGAGGATTAAAGCATTTAGCAAATAATATTGATGTCCTGAATAAAATGCAAATGCATTGAAATCACTTTTTTATTCAAAAAGCATCTTACGTTTGCTGTCTATCTTGTTAGTGACTGTTTAAAATTCGTCAATTGAAATTCCTTTTGAGTCATTTAATACAAAATTACAAAGAAATATGGATTTATATAAATCATCAAGGAAAAAGTTTAATATATTCATAACGTAATTCCTTGAGTAACTAAATAGCTTCAAAAATTCAAATCAGTTTTAGGATCACATAAGGAGAAGGTCAGTAGGGAATTTATTGTGAATTTTATGATAAAAAGAGAAAAACACCAAGGAATTTGCATCTTTGAGTTTCCTTAGGGACTATCATATTAACAATCCCTTAACGAGAAACCAATGTACCAAATGTGCCTGATACCAATTTCATAACAAATAAATGTTACAAAACAAAAGTTTTTAAGTTATTATATTACCAACTTTCATACAATAAAGGAACCGATCTTTTAGCCCTACCAAAAAAGTAATGTTTTGTGTTGCAAAAGAATCGGTATTTTGATGTACCGATATATTGAAATTAAACAATCGATATTAACGTTTAACTTTTACTTGAATTCCACTAACGTAACTAATAATAATTCATTAATTATTTTTTTTTGATACCACACACTCCCATACCATCAGAGTGCCACCGCCACCACCGTGCTTATTGGTTGTAGCGTGGTTTTCAATACCAAAAGCTGTGCCTCTTTACGCTACTCAAGTTTGGGTCTTTTGATGCCAAAAATGCAACATTTTATTTTGTCACTAAAAATTACATTATTCAAAAAATCTGGTCGATTTGCTTTGCTTTGATATTTGTTAAAGAAAGCGCTTCTTCCTTGTAATACGGGCATGTAACTCCCCTTTTTTCACCGACGCAACATAAATTAGATTTTCTGAAACTTGTTTATTTTCGTTAACAAGTGTTAGCATGAATTGATACAAAATTCATACTACAATATTAAAATACGTGCAACAAACATAGTTTCTTGTTAAATTTGTCTCAAATATCCAAAAGTTCGTACTGTATAAAAAAAGTCTAAATATAAACAAATTTATATTTAAATTGGCTAGAATTAAGAATATAAACATACTGACAGTTTTACAAGCTATTTGGTTTTTCAATAAGCTAGATCTAGCCTTAAAGAGGCTAATATTTTTTTTTTGGCTTAGCTAGATAATACTCAATGTAGTCGTTATTGCCTCCTTTTACCTGTTGTGCACATTTAGTTTGTGACAAAGCTGATTGACCCGTTTACTGTACTCTTTGTACAGGGCTTAACTTTTTACCGCAATGGAAATTCAACGGTGATCATTCAGTCACTCTTCTATCCGCCTTACTTGCGTGGAAGTGTGAGCGAGATACAAGACAGTAAAAGAACGAGCGAGAGCTGCGTATCATAGACGAATACAATGGGACAAATTAACGCATTCTTGCATATTTTTAGTTATGTACAATGGGACATATTACTATTTTTCTGCAACTTATGTGACAAACTGAATGTGTATCCGACTTGATTACCACATGACCGCTGTGTATAGTTGTACAGCGAGTTCATGTAAATAAATTTGGGATGCCACTTATGTAGCCGGGGTATGAGATAGTTTCTGCGATTCCTCTTAACACGTACTCCTCATTTTTACATAATATATTGTTGCGATGCTAAGGTGGGAAATTCTGATAATAGAACCCAAGTATTAACCCTTTATTTGGCAGTAAGTCTTATTTTTCATAACATCAATAATTTTTTTTCTTTTATTTTTCTTATTTATTATTTCACTCAGTCGGACTTCCATGATCTTTTTAATAGTGGTGTTATTAAGTTGTTATAAATTCAAAACACGTCCATGCATTAATAACGATATTAATAATTACAATAATGAATAATATTAATTCTTTCAAGAACACTCTTAAATTTTTATTTAATAAAAGTTTTTAAAACAATTATTTCTTTTGTTAACAAACAAAACTTTGTACTCCACATTTGTAGCACAAAAAAGAAAAAAAATTAAGTTAATTATAAAAATCAAATTTACGAATAAATTAACTTAATTTTATATTTTAAAATCGATAGAAAATCGATGTTTCCCTCCCATTGATGGAAAACCTATCGATAGTATCTATAACTCCAGTGAAAATGTATGTACACTCATGGTCAGAATAATAGGTGTGAAAAAAAATTTAAATGTCTTGAAAATACATAAATTTTATTATCAATGCAATCAAACATGATTCAAACACTTTTTAATATGAGTACAATACGAATGTGATCGAAATTTTATGTGCTGGCTGTATAAAAATTTAAATATTACACATTAATACATGAGGAAATTGTCTCTTTTGACCGTTAAACTAATGCAACCAATTAAATTCTATTTTAAGAACTTTTTAGCTGATTTTATTCAATGTTAGGTATAATATTTATTTAAAATAATTCATAAGACTTACAAATCTCTTAAAATTTCTAAACTGTATTTTTTAGATTTGTCGTAACAGGAATACCCCGAATGCTTGATGCGAAATGTGATTACTCCATAAGTTTAAATTATAACTGTTCGCTTTTTTTTGGGATTTTACCCAGTCGGTAAAGGGGCATCTTGAGCGGTCGTTTCAGAGGCAACTTCCATTTGCACATTGCTTATTAGGCGCATCCAGAATAAGAAAAGGAAAATGTTCCCTAGTCACAGAAGAGACAAGACAAAACGTGTCGTCGTGAGAGGTTGGAGAAGGGGAAGCGACACACATGAGGGCCAGTTAAACGACGGTACACATTAAACTGAACTGAACTGAACCCGAAGTTGGCCCTGTGGTACACTGACTTGGGCTCAAACAAGTTGAGGTAGGTTAATTTTATTGGCCAAATAAGTGGGTATCAAATTTAATGGTCAGCACACAGCACATGGCAAGCAACAAGGTCTTAAATAGGAGGAAGAGCCACAGCAACAACAACAACTGCAAAGTGAAGAACATGACGAAGACGAAGAAGTTGAGGAAGCAGAAGAAAACAAAGCGAACAAGCAACACTTAAAAGGGAGTAAGGGAGATAGGCATAAAAAGAGAGAGAGAGAGAGAGAGAGTGAAACGAGGAGAAGACAGCAAATTGCAGCGCAATGCGCAGTGCATAAAGCGTAAAAATGAGCCAAAATAAATAAAAGCCGCAACAGCAACAACAACCGCAACGTCGGCGTCGCCGTCCGTTTGATTGATTGGCGACAGCAGCGGAAGCGGCAGTGGCAGTGGCATCAGCAGCGCCGGTGACGTCGGCGGCAGTGCAGCGACTGCAAAGTCACAACAACCTAACAAAATGGCTGTTGCGTAAGGTCAGGCATTTTGCTCAACTGAGCAAAACCAATCCAACAGCAACTGTTAACTGGCAGAAAAGTCACCCTGTTTTATGCCAATTAAAAGCATACACCTGACAGCGCTGCCACCCTGCTGCAAACTATCATGCATACATTTTCAAAGTGTGTCGGATTCTGTTGGGATCAAACATAACAATTAATAGATTTATTTGCATTTTTTTTGTGTTCATACAAATATATTTAATTTTTACACCAAAATAAAACAAATTTTAACATTAACGCATTCTCCCTAAAAAGGCTGGATTCTCTAAAGTCTTATGTTATTGTTAAATAATTCTTTTTATTGTTGGCAACTTGACTAACATGTGAACATGTTTAAATAAATTGTAATTAATATTAAACTTGATCAGATTTTAAAATTTCTTTATGACTAATGATCATTGAAAACTTTTAAAAATATGAAAAAGTAACATACACAATTAAATGGATTGAACTATCGATATTTCGATAATTCAAGGTTGCTACTTAAGATATGTATACACCGAATAGTAAATATGTGTATACACTGTATACGAACGCGTGTGGTTGATATTTTAAAGAGAAATACACAAATTGCCTTTTAATTTATTTGGTTGATCTGGATACAATTTTTGTTGTATTTGATTTTAATACTTTCAATAAGAACTTTGCATCTATTATTAATCAACTTTTAATTGGGTGCCTCTTTCTGTCTGTTACGCACATTTTTTTTGACATACTTAAGAGACGTTTTCCCCCAAAGGTTCACTAAAAGGGCCACAAATTTTCAATGTTTATCATATTTTATACTTATACTTACTATTATATTTTATATCTAATATAATAATAATTTATAATAACACCAAATTATTTAAAAAAAAAAAAATGCAAATAGTTCTTAATGCATTGCTAAAATATTTGCATTAATAAATTACTATTGATATGTATTTTCAGCTGTAAAAATGTTTCAAGTGCCCTATAAAATCACTAGTTTTCTATAGAAGATCATCTATTTGGTAGTTTAGCTGCTTAAATTAGAATTCTATTGGATTTTACTAACAAGCCGGATCACGAAATTTAAGCGCAATCTTTTGCGTAGGGAAGAGAGAGCGAGTCAAAATTTATGTTTGGACTTTTGTAATTTTCACGATTTTTAATGGGGCTTCTCCTCAGTCTTCGCCCTGCTGCGTATCAAGATCGTGTGATCTGTAATCCCCTTCATCCTCCCACACTACCGCTCTCCCTCCATCATTGGTTGGGGAACGCATGATCACGTTTAAGTTTACGCATCATTTAATGGGTTCGTGAAAGAATCGGGACTCCTCAAAGTTGGTGCAAAGCTGTTGATGAAAAATCCAGACCGCTTACTACTTACTGCTTGCACCCACTGTAGCAGCCAGATCCATACAACTTTATCACTTGCTCACAAAATATCTGCAATTGGTTCCATTAAACTTAAGCTCAAGACTCTTGCAACGCTGCAAGTTGCACGCTCCACGCTGTACGTTGCACGTTGCACGTTGCAACGTTAGAGCCGTTGTTTGCTTCGTGCGTTGCCATCATCATCGTCATCATTTGGAGCTTCGCAAAGCTGAGTTGAGCTCAACTCAACTGAGTGTCGTGCCCAAAATTAACCTGACCAGTCGCGAAGGTGGTGCGATTGTGGTTACGGTGGGTGCTGATGCTTCTTCTTATTACACCCGTCACTTGTGAAGAAAAAGGGTATACTGTAGTCGTTCGAATTTATGCAACGGTAGAAATATCCGAACCTCTAAGGTATATATATTCTTGATCCGTCGATTAAGGGAAAAGGAGAAATATCCGAACCTGTTAAGTATATATATTCTTGATCAGTCCGTCCGTATGAACAAACGAATCTTAGCTACTATGAGAGATAGAAAAGGGGGACCCGAGAGGTCGCAAATGAAAGACAAAGTGGCGTTTATGGGCGTTTTATGTTCAAGGAAAGGTAAAACATGTGAAAATATTATGTATTAGTATAGAAACCTTTTTGTTGCCTATGCTATTTAAGCCAAATTTACTTAGGATGTATATGTCAAGGGAGTACATATACTGATCAACTATATCTATAGCTTTTGTTTGCCAGAATCGATCAAATATTAAGTCTAAATACGAATTAGTATGAAATATTTCTTTGTTTAAGAAGAAATGTTAATGAAACTTACCAAAAATATATTTCCCAACAATATAGACATACTGACCAAGTTTGATCCAAATCGGACTATAGTATCGTATAGCAGCCACAGAAACAATCAGTCGAAAGTATGCTCTAAATATGAGTTGGTATGAAAAACTTTTGGGTTTTCTCAAGCTATATAAACGGGTATCCCAAAGTCGGGAACCGACCTTAGTGTTCTTAATTCTTTTCTTTTTTTTTGTTGCCAGATTCTTCTTCTTGTAGCTTGTTCATGAAGACGCAGGCTACGCGCAGCCGCTATAAATTCTATTGCCGTACCTCTCTACACTATTTCTAATTTAGCCCCAACTCTCTCCCTCTCTCTCTTTCTCTGGTCTCTGGATCTCAGCTTACTACGATACCTTTCCCTTACTCTTTTTGGCCGTCTCATCGTCTTTGGCCAATTTAAGTTTAAGTGCTTTGGTAACAGTTTCGCGCTTTCGAAACTTGAGTCGTGATTTATTTTTTTTTTTTGCATCTTCTCCTACTTTTTTTTTTGTTTTATTATTATTTTGTTTTTGTTTTTCGTATTTTGTTGGCCCAAACTGAGTGTGATTTCTGTGGAGCACTGTAGGAATTTTCAAGTGCCGTTTTTCACGCCATGACACGCAATCGCTGTGCTCAAGTAAATTAGGAAAATTGATCTAAATTTTCTTGGGAACCTTTCCATTTTTGTTGTGGTTCTTATTCTGACTTCTTTTTGTCTACTTCTTCTTTCCCGCTGTTGCTGGACATGGACATCGGGCATAAGACCTGGTTCAAAAACAACTCATCAAAATCAAACACATGTCCAACTGCAGTAAGAGGTAAAGAAATTTAAATAAAAATCCGAAACTCTGTAAATGTTAGGTAAATACCTGTCCATAGTGATTATTTCGTTGCTCCTTTCCATTTCTATAAACAAATTAGACCAAAATTTAGTATTTTATTATTATAGATATTTGCTATTAAACAAACTGAACCGAACCTGTTGTTTGACTAGCTAAACTCATAAATTTAAATTTAATTTACAATTCGATCATTTTTATAATTTAACAATTTCTTTAAATACATATATGTATCAGAGTACTGAACCCATAATATCTGATTTAATGTAATATCTTAAAAAAGTAAAATGATTTCATACTAAACATATACATATGTATTTGTATGTTAGTTCTATATTAAGGTATAAGGATTTCGGGAAAAGTTGATCAGAATGTTGATCAGCTAAGTTGTTCATACTAAATCGATCGACTTTTTTCTTCCACTTAAGCGATCTTCCAATTTGAATTTCGGAGTAGGTTATGATGTGTATGTTGACTTAACTTTGCAACATCATACAACTCAAACTTTCTGCAGGGTGATCAACCAGTTGGTGAGATAACATAGTGCTATAAAGTATTAATTATATACATAAACAATATAGACACAACAACTTTGTTTGTACAAAATAAAATTCTGTGTGTTAGACTATTAGGAATATTTTATATAGGGTTTTTGATGAGTTTTAGATGCATCTTAAAAAAGGGTTCTTGGGTCTAAACAAGAAACCTTTTTTTTTATCAGTGTACCAAGTGCAACTGGGACGAAGTAATCTAGATTCGACTCTTACTGCACTTACCTTAAAAGTAGGTGAAATGCCCTGCACTACAAAATTTGACATGCTTAATGCAAGTTGAGGTCGTAAGAAATGAAAATGTTTGAATCAGAAATGAAATCTTATTCTTATTCGTTATTTAGAGCATAAATAATCAGAAATAATCGCATTAATTGCAGGTATGGAACGTAGTGCTAATGCGACAAGTTCAGTTTGCGGGCTGTGACGGCTTCCTGGAAAGTGATCACATCATATCATAGCCAATCCGTAGCTGCAGAAGCTCAGCCCAATCCAATCGGAAAGGAGATGCACAGTTAGTGATAGGATTGAAAGCAGCGCAGCGAATGCAATGGACGCGAAGAGCAGAGCATGACAATCTGAAATTGGTCATCAACTGCCGGACAGATGGACAGAGTGGCTAACTGACCAGGTCTAAATCTGACAGAGCCAGGGCCGGCAATTATAATATATGTATACAAAAA
The DNA here is from genome assembly GCA_018903735.1 of Drosophila cardini. Classification (NCBI taxonomy): domain Eukaryota; kingdom Metazoa; phylum Arthropoda; class Insecta; order Diptera; family Drosophilidae; genus Drosophila; species Drosophila cardini. The sequence continues at coordinate 29,403 of JAEIGM010000083.1, forward strand.
TAAAGAACTGCAAACGGGTTCAGAGGGCAAACGTAGAAATTGTCAGAAGACAGATATAGGGAGAGAAAGAGAGAGATAGATGGTGAGCTTAAAGCCAGAGGCTCGTATCGGTTCATTGGCAGCTTTGCACGTCGTCGTCGTCGTTGTTGTCGACGTCGTTGTCTTCGTCATCGTCGATCAATGTGGAGCCTGTAGCGCCGCATCGCCTATCAAGATGTTGGGCTTATTGAGCTTCCCGAACGCTGCAATCGTGATCAACTTTGGCAACATTGCAGAATTCGGCAGCAAGTTGGTGGTGAGTGGTGAGTGCTGGTTACTGGCGACAGATTCGTTTTGGGATGCTACGCAGTCCGATGGGCAAACTCTAGAAAATGTCCGTACCGCAGCTGCGGGCGCCCACAAACAGCACATGCAACACATGGAGGAGCAGTTTGAGCTTGAAATGCAACTGCAGCTTTAACTTGGTCCACAGCTTCACGTTTAATAAGCAATTTTGATTTGGAGCAGATTATGTGACGGCCAAACGAGCAGCAGAGCAGTCGAGAGCAACCGACCAGGTTGCATGCAACATGAGTTCGGCTACTGCGGCTACACAGCATAAAACGTGAGGCAGCCAAAAGACTTGGCCACAAACTGTTCCTGTTGTTGTCGTTGCACTTGACTTTGCTGCTGACCCGGTAAAAAGATTTTTAACTCACTTCTCTCTCTCTCTCTTTCGCTCTCCGTCTGTCTGTCTCTCTTTGTGCTGCTCTCTCGGATCTTGCTGAGATACTGTTTTACATGGAACTCGTACTGATTGCTTCTAGTCATGCCCCGATTTGAAGATTTCCCATTTTGTGATAAGAGCGTTCGTTGTGCATCATTTTCATTGGAATTGCATGTATTTTTTATTGAATTTTAATTGGCAGTCCAACACACAAGCAACAGCTACAACATAAAAAAAAGAGTAAACCAAGATGAATTCAGAGTTCAGACATTGCTTAATTTCCAAATATCAATCTTAAATTGGTGGAGGTTGAGGTGGAAGTGGAGTTTGTGATGTGGAAACACATGTTCATATATACATGTGTGTGCGTGAGTGTATTTTGTGTGTTTGTGTTCTGTGTGAATTCTTAGTTCTTCTTCTTATGCGTTGTCATTTGCATCGTTTGTTTTTGTTTTTGCTTGCATCGAAACTTTTTATTTGAATGTCTCCAAGTCCTTCTCACATGTCTTATAGGCAACACCAATCCCGAATCCAGTCCCCAATAGTATTGGCCACATACGTCTACGTAGAAATAATAATGAAATCACAGCTCCAACGACGAAGCCACCGCCTCCTTTAACAATCCCATTTGCCAAACAGCGATCGAACTTCCTTCCGGGCTGGTCTTCGAAATACGCTTTCTCATCCACAGGCATTTTTCTTGTTTGTTTGTTTTTGTTTTGTAATTATTTGTGTTTTTTTTTTTTTTTTTTGGTTTATTTTACGTTCAGACAAACAAAAAAATACGTGTTATTTTGTTCTAGTCGCAGAGCAACTTTGACATAAAAACAAAAATTTATATTCTGCCTTGTAAGAAAGTACAAATGTATGTGTTTACATACGGATTGTGATTTTGAAACTAGAGATCCTGAACTTCTCGACTAGTTCAAATCAATAGAAATTCCCCCAAGCCAACTTTGATTCGATTTATTTGTACGTTTCGTTGGCGATGGAATTGTGAATGGCTTTTTTTTTGGTATTTTTGATTTGGTATATAAGAGGAAAACAGTTAACTGAATTTAATCAATGAGTTTTATATAAATTTTTACACAAATATTTCACTCGATCAAACAAAAAGAAAAACTTACAGCTATCAGATTGATATTTTTAATATCAAGCTATTAATTACTGTTTATTAAATTTTTTTTATAAATTTATAACGCAATTCATTCATAAACTATTTTATTCATCTATAAATTGTTTATTAAATTAACTTATTCAAAATTTACAAATATACGAAGTTTGTTTTTAAACTCCTTTTGACTCTTCAGTCCTGATGAACATTTATGTTCTACCTTCAAAAGATTCGTGAGAAAGTTTTGTTTTTTGTTTCGTTTTTAATAAAAATTAAATATTTTAATATTTAAAAAATTCATTTTTGAAAAAATGAAGAGCTTTTAATGAATAAACATAGTTTTAAAATTCGCATTATTCTGTAACAGGAAAATTAGATTTGAATAAAGTACTTAGTCAAAATCGAAATAGATTTCGATAACGCATACAATAGACATTCGATAAATATATATCCAAATGTATGCGATAGTATTCTATCTAGCATGCATCCCTGTATTTGACAGTTACTTCAAACGTAAAAGAGAAGCAGCGAAAAGATAAAAAGATTTAAAAAACTAAGGAAAATATATATATATGTAGCAATCGATCAAGTTTAGGGAAACAACAAAATTATGCATACCATAATGGACGTGCAGCAGAGCAAAACGCACAAAATGTTATAGCCTTGGGTGACCAGAGACATTCGAGTGAGTATGTAGTGTTTATATCTATGTATGTATATGTATATAAGATATGTGCTTATGTATGTATGTATGTGTGTTTATAGCTTTCTTTTACTTCAGCTTTTGCCACTTGCCGCGCCCCAAAGATAAAAAAATAGAAAACAGTTGTGAATTCGTGTGCTCGCTGTGGCATGCCCCAGAGCTGGAAATGTTGTTATTTTTGTTGTTGCCACATTAACAACTCTGCGGATGTGAATGAATACAGAAAACAGTTCGATATTATCGGCGGGGGAGCGCCAAGAGGTCGGGGAGTTTCTGGGTCCCCTCTTTTGGTCTTGTTCACAGCACGCATGCTGCCGGCAATGGGCAACTGGACAAGACTTTTTTTTTGAGGCATTTTGCCACTTAACCTCTGTGGCAAGCAGCAGTGGAGCGTGCGTCGCTCGACGTGGCAGCAGTCGCAGGCACAGTCACTGCAGCATTCGCAGCGGCAGCAGTAGGGGCAACCCCAAATCGATCACGATCGATTTCTGCCAAAATAGATAATAATCGATAGATGCTGCACGCCGAGCAAGTGCCTCCTGCAACGGCCAAAATCATGTGCAATCTTATCGGGCCAATCGTATCTATCCATTTATGATATGCTCATAGACATACACAGATACACACACACTCACAGTTAATCAAGTCAGCAAAATGAAAACACGGCAACATTGTTTTTAGACCCTGTAGTTAAAAAGAATACTGCGGCCAATAAGGTTTGTCCGTAAAATAAGTCCGAAACAGGCAGAAGAAAGTATGGCTCAACTCATTGAGCATATGCACATATATATTTTTGATTAGCATCAACAGCCGAGTTGATATAGCAATGCAAAATTAATTAACTTTCATTAGAGAAATGTCACATAGTTCTAGGAACACTATTATAAAGCTCACATAAAACCACTATCATTTCAGTTTAACATTATATATATATGTATACATATGTATAGGGAACAGGGTCTTTAACAGTCGATTTTGTCAACTGCAGCCTTTGCCACTACTTCTTAATTCGATTCAATCGTTTTTCTCGTTTTGGCCCGATGGGAACTTGGCCAAAAAGAGTTGACGAGCCGTGTGTTGACGTGTTAAGTGTTAAAGAGTTGCTGTTGCTCAAAACCACAAAAAACCAAAAACTTTGGCTCTAATCAGTCGCAGTTTGTACACAGATAAAAAATTCCAACTCTTGACTAAATTTGGTTTAGGCCATTTTCGTTTTAACAAACTCAACTCATATTGACTTCAATTGTCTTTTGTTTCCATACAAACCACAAGTGGTTTTTCTCAGTGTACATGCTGGTGAGACAAGGCTATAATTTGCTCGCCCACCATTTCTGGGCCTGGCCAAAAACGAAGCCTAACTCGAAAATTGCAAATTCGGGTGTTCAATGGAGTTTCCGATCTTTTTTTCTACTTTTTTCTATTACTGCTGCCAGTTGAATGACCAACTCTGTGTTTAAAGAAATTGTTGACTGCATCAGCAATTTAATGGCCAGAATTGCTGTTGTTGTCTTGGCGGTGTTGTTGTTGTTTTTGTTGTAGGTGTCTGAATTTGGGTGTTTTTTGTGGGTGTTGCGCGCTTTGCACTTTGGCACAGTTATCGAATGCAACTCGTCATTGATCGCAGCTTGCGGTAATCTTGTGAATTAAACGTATTCCCCATAGACAAAGGCTAAAATTGCTAAATTGTTAAAAACAAAGTGCTAGAAAAAGCTTTTCATGTTTATAAAAATAGTTTCTCGTTTTTGTAGATTTGATTTAAAAATAATAATAATATGAATTTGTTACTTTAATATGATAAATATATTTTGCTTTAAAAGCTTTTTACCTTAAAGCTTAAATAAATTATTGTTAATCTGTAGCCATTAATAAAGTCTCCATTTTAAACTAGTTGACTGCATTTAAATAAGTTTTTGAATCACCGATAAAATACAACTTTTTAAATCTTGAAGTAATTTAAATATTAAGAACACTAAATTCTAATATCTTATGGTGACAATAAGTATTTTATTTATTATTACATATGAGCTTAAAGTTTAAGGAATTTTAAAAGTTCTGGAAATTTGGTGGAAACATAGGCATAGGTCAGACCATGAATCGTATTTCGACTGATAATCAGTTTTGTCAGGTTATCATCATACATAATGTATTCACGATCTTTTCATATTAAGTACTTAGTTTCCAGGGATTTGAATTTTGGGAGCTAATTTAATTTAGTTAAAGGATGTACCAATTGGTAATGAGTATATTGAACCTTATTGGTTCAAAAACAAAAAACTATAAATATAAATAGACCCCTCATCTATATTTGACTCGCAATCTATTGAACTACTCATTTGTCACCAGAAATGTTCATTTCCCAAAACAGCAAAATCTTCACCTTTAGCCATAAAGTTAAAACTAGAAAACTAGAAAAAAAGAGTTAAAAGCGAGAGAAAATTGAGATCTTTTTTGAGAGTTTCAGTCAACAGTTTTTTGCAGTAACTTGAGCAAATTGGGTAAAGCACTTGGCCCATAATAAAGACATTTATGGTCAACAATTTTGTTATCTGAGGAGCGGAGGAAATGTGGTTTGGAGAGGGGGTGTGGCAGGGCTAGAGAATCACTTGATCGGTGCTGTAGAAAAAAATGAAAATAATGCGACTTCGATTTAAACTTGGACTTGGACACAGATTTCCTTGGGGCAACGCACAACATTGCGTGTGTATTGGGTGTGTGTGTGTGTATTGGGTGGGTGTCCCCAGTCAGGCATCGTGTAACAAGAACAACAACAACTCAATGAGCGAGCATGCAAGTCAAAAAAGAAGTCAAGAGAAGAAAACAAAAACATGACCATATGGCCAGAGTTTTAGATTCGGTCTGAGAACTGTATATTGGAGGAACTGGGGTATGGGGACTAGGAACTGGGAACTGGGAACTGGGGACTGATGCCTGGCTTTAGAATCTGGGGCCAGCTTGGGCCTGGCCTGGCTCATTATAGATGCAGCGCCGATTTGTTTTGTTGTCCCCCCATTTGACTTTGAATTGATAGCATCAGACAGAGCAGCCGGCAAAACGGTTTTGGCCAGCTTCGAAGCTCTCGACTTCGACTTTAACTCTCCACCTTCAGCTGCAAATGCAGCTCAGCCAGCGGGTGCAGCATGCCACATGCCACATGCCGCATGAAGCAGCAGCAGCAGAGCCCAGTTTTGCCTGCATTTAAGATATAAATGTATCTGAACAATTGAGCCTTGAGTTCATGCGCATGTGCAGCGCAAATATTTTAGATTCGCATAAACTTTGCATAGTTTTAAATGCCTCGAACCTTGGTTGCAAGCACTATAAAAAATTTACGAAAAAATTGGCAATCAAGCTACAAAAGTGATTATTAATAATAATTTTTAGTTTTTTGAATTCATAATTTTAAATGCATTAAACTTAAAAGACATTTGTTTTTTAAAACACTTGAGATAATTTTAAAAACATAACTTAAAAATTGTAATATTTATAAAATTTAAAGCAAGCAAAAGTAAATAAAGTTTACTAAATAAAAATTATTAAAAAACTGGAAACTTTTAGTAAATTGTAGGAGAAAATTTATGAATATCTGTGATAATTTTATTGATTAAGAATTTAGGAAGGGAGTAGAAAGAAGTCAGTAATTTGTGTATGGACAAAAATCAACTTAATCAAGTTTTACATTTAAAGGAAGGAACAATTAATCACAGGTGAAACATATGTACATATGTAGAATTAAATTATTTACAGTGTATTATTTACATGTCAATGTTGAAATCTAGTAGGGAGATTCAATGAATGACACATTTTGAGTCTTCTCTTTCTGGGTCTGGTAGTTAGACGTCTGGCTAGCGCGTTAGGATGACCACCAATTCGTTGAAAGTACTTCGATGCCTGAAGTTGCATAACATCGCCCAATTTAGGAACCTTTAAATCTCTTTCGATGTCCCTATTTCGAATATACCATGGTGCGTTGCATATTCGCCTTAGGATTTTTGATTGAGCAACCCTAATTTTATTTCTGTTAGTTTTTGCCGCAATGCCGTAAATTTGTAGCGCGTATCTCCATATACGGCTTAAGATGGATTTGTATCTTCTGGCTTGGAAATTCAGTTCCCTGTCCAGTACAACACCTAAATACTTGACACAAAAAATGAAACCCAGAAAAACTACAATAATTCGAATTTAACAAAAATTTCAATAAGGAAATTATTTAAAAAAAATTATTTAAATAAAATTTTTTGGTGTTTTTTTCAGTTTAAATGAAAGTTATTCTTTATAGACTTTTAGATGAAAATTAAGAGATTGATCGGATTTGTCAAATAATTAGAGTTGAATTGATAAAAAAAAATTAGGAAATTTTCAAAACATTTAAAACAATTTGTGAATCAAAATCAACAAAACAATTCTAGAGAGTGCATTTGACGGTTATTATATGTTATTATTTATTAAATAATATTCTATTTTTTGGATTTTTATAATTTTAGAAAATATCAGTCAGCTTAATATTAGCGTTGGAGCTGAATAAAATAGCTTCTGACCCACTGTTGACTATTTCTCTCTGTCGCTATCTCGCTTGCTCTGGCGCTTTCTTGGCCAAGCTCAGGTTTTGGTACCCTTGACTCCTTTCCACCCTGCAGCCGAACATTTGGCCATCCGCTGCGTGTTGTCCACGCATTCGTCGTCGTCGTCGCAGTTGTTGCTGGCCCCGTCGGCAGTTTAGCTGCGCATTTTATTTAACATATCATTTAAAATTCATGTAAAACACATGTAGCTGTAGAGCGGCCGCCCTGCTTTGCATACCGTGGGCATAAAGTACATTGGGGCATGAGCCACAGTCAAATTCAGACTTGAAGTCGAAGAAGCCAGCCACATTCACATAGAGATCACACCCAAGCGCCAGGAGCGAGCCTAGCTATGGATGCATATATATACAGATTTCGACTGTACATCTGGTCAGACCGTATTCATAAGAGCTCGGATCTTGGATGTATCTGTGTGCGCATATCTTTTGAGCTTGGAGTATTGCAGTTTGGAGCTTTTAGTCTCCAATGGATGAAGATGTCGATGTCGATGTCGAAATCATTGTCGTTGTGTTTGTTGTCGTTGTATTGCTGTCGGTTGCTGCTTGCTTCATGTTGCATGTTGCATTTAATTTGTAAACAAAGTCTTTAGTTTATGACTAGCGCGTTATTTTAGCATATCCACATCTAGTCCTCACTATGAGCATTTTGTTTGAGATTTGTAAACAATCCCAGTTGGTCACTTGTAACGCATTCACCCCCAATTTACATATGTGTAGAGCTGGAGAACCGTACCCGAGGTTTACCTCTATTGTTGCCACTGGCATTTCATCAAGCTGAGTTTCTCTTCCGCTCACTTTGCCCCTTTATCTCTATCTACCTCTCTCCTCTCTGGAATCTGACCTTTGCCTCTTCAGTCTTCTACAGCTTGGCAGCCATAACAAATCACCAATGACTTGCTCCGACACTAAATGCAATTTATAACACTTTTTTTTAGACCCTGTACTGAAAGGTAGTTGAGATGTTTATTAGGTTTGTCTGAAGAAATGTGCGTAATATGCCGCAGAAGGCGTATCCAAATCCATTTAGCGTCTATAATCTGCATAAGTAACAACAGCCAAGAGGATATAGCGATATCGGTCCATCCTTCCTTTCTAAAACCATAATCTAGAAAAGTACTGGTGATATCTCAACTAAAGTCTATTGGGAACTCCTTTGATATTTGCTGTATCCCACCTAAATTTTGTGGTAATCTGCCCTACACCCAGAGAAAAATCACGTTCGAAAATAAGACCAATTCTCTTTGATTTAAGAACTTTCCATTTTGAAAATGTGTTCCAAATTTAAGTAGGTGTTACTTTAAATATGCATACAAAAATTGTTTAATTCTAATATTAACCTTTAGTCTCAAATCAGTTATTAGTAAACATACAACATTTAATCAAATTTTTTTGTGTAATATAAGAATATATTATTGGTTGAAAATGAGTACAGGATCCTTTTCAGTCGATTCGTTGGACTGTAGTTTTAACTAGTTTTTTGTATTTTTATTTTTGTTGGCCAGATTGTCAAACTACTTGACTTAAAGGCAAGTTAACGAGCGTTGGCTGCCCGCCTCATGCTCGTCATTATCATTATCATCATCATAATCATCATGTTGGTTACCATCAACATCATCGCCATATACCTATTGCAATGAACGACAGCTTCATCATGGCAACCGCGCTGTCATCAGCATCAACACAGCACACAACGCCTCAAAAAAGCCATCAAAAGCGTTGGTGGAACATAAAATGCAACAAGAAATGGAGTATATCAGGAATCTTACGAACAGCGACACAGAAATACTCTAAAAGATGAATCTAAATTGGAATGGAATTGGAATTGGAATGGTCTTAACTTATTGGATTCTAGATAGAGGTAAGCAGGAATTTAACTCTTTTCTTTCATTTTGGCCTAAAAAGAACATAACTCTATATAAATCGGTTAGAAACATCATAAAGATAAGCGAGAATCAAGTTACAGAATATTTTCTATATATAAGCTTTATTAAATTTATATATTTTTTTTAATTTTTAAACTTTAAAACATATTTAATTTTTTTCCTAATCTGTCGAACAAAACTTTCATCTAAATTATTTTGTAGAATTCATAGAGTTTAAGTAATAACCAATTCCTTTAAGTATTTAATTTTATCTTGAAGAGTGGTTTAAAAAATATATATTTTTAAAAATAAATTCAATTTTTGTTTAGAGTTTTAAGAACTTAAGTACTTACCTTTTATTTTAAGTAATCTATTATATCTTTTTTTGTCAGGTGTATAAATATTTTTAATGTTTTCATAATAAATTCCAAATAGTGTAATATTCTATTTTGAATTTTTAGATTAAAACTTTCTAGTCTATTTTTTTCATATAGTTTATATAACTTACGTACTTATGTTTTAAACATGTGTTAAATGAAAAGATTACCAAAAGTGGTTAACAACAATTAAAAGCTGTCGAGATTAATAAACATAGTTTTGGTTCATGGTAACAGAATTTATTTTTACACGAATAGTTTTCTAAACCACTCTGACAGACGAGTAGATGCAGTAAATTGATAGATGTATAGGGTATTTTTTGGCTGCTCATACCCATCGGCCTTGCAATGCACTTGTCAGTTGGGTTTTTATGAACGCTTGGGCTTTAAAATAAAACTACAGCGTCAGAGACAGCACATGAATAATGCAAATGCCAAGTAGATGACGGGACCACACCCCTTCAACGCCCCTCTTTTCCCAACATCTCGCACTACCCTGGAAAACCCCTTAAAACCAAACACCCTACTCTAAAAAAAAAGAGAAGAAATAAATAAGAACAGCAAAATGCCCACCCTTTAGCTGCAGTTGAGCTTAATGTGGTATAACTCATACACACACTCACATACTCTCACACTCGCACACCCGAACACACACATACCGCACCTAGAAGAAGCTAGAGAATGTCGTGCATCTGATCCAATATGACCAGACGTCACTCATTAAGCCGCTACAGCTTGTCGACCGTTCTTATTGTTGTACTTAACAAGTAAGAAGGCTTCAATCAAGCTGCACGACTGTTAGATGCCCAGTTACCGTACGAAGAATTAAGACTTAAAGACTCAATCAATTTTCTCGTTAAAAGGGATTCTTTAGTCGATTTGATTTGTAGTTTAGGTCAACAGAACTATATGACCTCATCAATTATGTTAAACCTCTTATAACTCATATATTTTAAAAGCTGTTATCACAAAATGTTCAGCAGATTTTCTTCAATTTCTTTAATTATTAATCTTCACAGCAGAATTAGAAATAATTTTAATTGTTTTTTATCTGTATTCTCCAAATTTTGCGGTTCCATGTCCTGAGCATTGACACAAAAACATTAGCACATTGTTTGAAAATTGTACTAGGCTAAAATATATTTATATACATATATACACCAAATTGTATATATATATATAAAGGGTTATAGCCGGCGGTTATTGGAGCGCCGGAAATTGCGATTTTTCATTTCAGTTTTCGGGGCGCACATCAAATTTTGTCAAATTTGTCTGTTGTAGCTGACGTTGTTGATATTTTAGCAAAATAATAATTAACACGAGACGGTCCCGGCTGCTTGGGGGCGGGGGTCAGTTGCCTTGGGGAGCTTGGGTGGGCGGTGAACTGCTGCCGCATTATATATGCAACATTTTGTCGCCTTCTGATTATTTTTGGGCATTATTTTATTCAGACTCGCTAAAATGCACCTCATTTTGCTTGATTGCTCTCAGTTGATGTCTTGTGGCTTCGGGCCATATGGCTGCTCATCATCATCATCATGTTTGGATCCTGTAAGGTCTAGCCATATGTGCACGTTATATTTTAGTATCTTTTACTTAGACAAATTTCTTATTTTTGCTTTTGTTCCTTTTCTTAGTCTTTGCCTGCCCGGCAGTTATTTCTTTGATATGCATTTAATTTTTAATAGCTGCCTGAAAGTAGGCAATGTTTTTGCTTTTACGACAGACTGCCACTTGTGTTAATTAAAGTGGGCAAGGGGCAAATCTCTGTACCACACAGAGAAAACACAAAACCGGCAACAACGAAAATTCTTACAGATAATGGTTAGTTTCCTCATTAGCATAATTACTTTGGCAGCTGAAACAAATACTCTGCAGTGGTTCAGACTTATGGATGTCGGATTTGAACGCAAAAGTCATTGCATACCTTTGTGCGTTATATTTAAATTTAATTTTAAACACATTTATAACACTTAAATGATCGATTAGCGATAAATACAAATATCGATTACATGTAAACCATTACCTACAGTCCCAGTCATTATTTACATATGGGTATTTCCAGGATCGAGAACGCGACATTTGTACGTCTTTACATGTTAAAAACAACTTAAAAGTTGACATTTTAAAAAAAACTTTTTATACGTGTTTATAACATTTTATTTACACAATTTATATTATAAAAGACAATCCTTAAAGAATTGCCGTTTTCGAGTTATAAATAATAAACAATGCATCGCGAACGCGACAAAAAATGGAAGTCTTGTTTGAGTTTGTCTTGATAAATGCGAAAGTCTGCGAATTTCGGCAAGTTATTTGATAGGAAATTGTTTTAAACGGTAACTTAATATTGTAGTTTGCCATTATAGAAAAAAATTTTAATCTGTTACTGCTTTTTTTTAGTTTTTTATAAGTTTTATAAAAAATTTGTCACGTGACATGGCGAACGTGACAAGATTCCACTCAGTTGGTGAAAGAAAATTTTTTATTAAGTTTTATTTAAAAAAAAAACAAAAATATAACTTTAACTTAATATATAACAATTATATACTAATTATAATATGGAATACTTGTTTTATAAACGAAAAAATATTAGGAAAAAATATTATGAAGAGTTTGATTACAACCATAAGGTTCAACAATGTTTTCTTGTTGATTTGGTGTGTTCTTAAGTATTTCCTGTGGTTCTGCTGCCGGAATCCATCTATTTTCCCGCTTACTTTCCAAAAGCTTCAATTTTTTATTTTATAAATATTTCGATTTTGCTCCCCATATTCTCATTCATGTTGCAGCATTGTCTATGTATTTTTGGCGTGTTAATTTTTCTAGATACTGTCGTAATGCTTCTTTATTGCTATTTTTACTCATCTGCATAAGAATAAGCTTATATGAACAAAAAACAATAATTTTTTCCTAAAGAGTCAAACTTGGGATGGCGAACGCGACACACTTTTAATTCAATAAAAATTTTCTCAGAGGCGGTAGCACATTTCTGTTTCTTTTTTTGAGTTAAATGCGATTAACTTTCTTTGCATATAAATTTTCATCTACTTGGTTCGATTAGAAGTGCAGTACTGACGAAAAAAGCAATTTTTTGCTCGCGAACGTGACAAAGAAAAAGCAGGTGAAAGAAAATCAAAAATTTACCGTTTATTGATACTTGCCTCATCTATTTTTCTATTCTCGCATTAGTTTGTTGTTGTTACTAAAATCTCGAAAGAAGATTGCAACCAAAAAACGAATGTATAATAAATAACAACAAATAACAAAACCTGCACTAAAAGTAGCCCAACATGGAAAAAACAATTTTTGTAACTTTCTGTGCAAATATTTCAAAACAGCTATAAAAATATGCTGTAAACTTATTAAATTCTTTTAATTTATATATTTCTTAAACATTTTAAAAGATGAAATGATTTGTTTAACAACTTTTAATTTTTTCGTCGTGGTGGACCTTTTTCTGGAAATGCCCATATATTGTATTTGTCTAAAATCTTACCATTTTCTGTATGAATCATATCGGTTTGATTGTAATATATTTGTGGTAAATGACAGGCATAGTTTAAAATTTTACAATTTATGTTTTATGTTAAATAAATATTTTTTATTTGCACTCAGAAAAGATTTAATATGATTTCAATTTGTTGATAAACACTATTTTATATCTTAACACATAAGAAAGGCTGCAGTCGAGCGAGTCGACTATAAAAGAACCCGTACTTTTTCTAGTGCGGAAGCTATAAAATAAAATTTTGCACACAAAAAAAAACAATTTTAGACCGATTTGTCATAAAGAGCTATGAGCTATAGTTGTCCAATCCAATCAGGATAGAGCCATCACATACACATAATGTGTGAGTTCGGTTGAGATCATCACCAATTTTCAACCGATATTTTCTATAGGAGCTATAGGATATAGTTTTCTGATTCGGAACAAACTTGGTGAGGATAGTTATAATGGTACAATACACACTATTTGTGAAATTGATCCCGATAGCTCTAGTCGTTTACAAGTTATGGTGTTATGAAAATGGCTTTTCACAATTTTTGGGCGTGGCACTTATTTGGGAGAACTTGATCTTCTCACGAAGTAGACGATGGACTTTCATTCCAAATTTGCTGGCTCCAGCTGTTATAGTCTCTGAGATCCAAATCATACGGATGGAAATACAACGGATAGATAGATGGACATTACTACATATATCGTCTAAGCTGTTGATGCTGATCATGAATATAAATATATACTTTATGGGGTCGGAAATGATTCATTCTACCTGCTAAGCACATTCGCTTCTGACAAACCTAAAAATATTTTTGCTAAAAAACATCAGTTTAAAAGATTTATAATATTAAAATCTACTTGTTTATTTTTAAACGCAGAGATCTGTCTGTAGAATTTGGATTTGGCAGCACGGATTATAACGGCTTAAAGAAGTCAAATCCAAGCTTAGAGCCAAACGGCTGTTGTTATTGAAATTTTGCATAAAATAAACAAGTTTTAATTAACCGTTAGCGCACAATTCGTTAATAATGCTTTGATTTTATTTGTTAAATTAATAAATGAATTTTTAAAATTTAACGGAAATTTCACTTATGAGCAACAAACAAATCTTATTTTAAAATAAATAAAATAAAATAAAATCCCAAAAAAACATTTGATGTCATATACAAGAATCATATGTAAATAAGTTGAAGATTTGCATTGTTTATTCAGGGAAACCCCTCATCGTAATAAAAAATGAATATTTAACATATACAAATATAAATATATGATTATTATTGAGTAAAAGATAGATAGATAGATAGCTAGATATTAAGATTAAAATGATATGCATATGTATGAAGTTCTCCATAAAAATACGGCTTGATTTAAGGCTTACAACTTCCAGATGAAAGCGGTTTTGGTCTTGGAATAAACTTAAATTTGTAACTAGAAGAATGCATAATTCCAACTCAATCTTGACTATGTTTAGATATTTCAACTTAATCTAGACTTTGTTTAGGTATTTCAACTTAATCTAGACTATGTTTGGCTATAACTACTTTTATTGACTGAATTACTTAAGTTTTAATACTGATTATGAACACATTTGTCAAATTGTTGGCTGATCTTAAAAGACAGGTAATTATGTCAACCACAGTTTGTCAATTAATTAATCTGAAACAAGTGTAATTTGCACACAGAGAGTAATCGAAACTATTTAAAACCTGAACTGGAACTTGATTCTCTGTAATTGCTAGCAAATTACGCATACAAAAAGTTGCCTGGCTAGCCTGAAGTCGGGTTAAATTATTGACAGCGAAACAGGTTTATCAACAAACCGTCAGAAGATACAACAAACCGTCCATCGGACGTACCGTTTGCGTTAAGAAGAAGACACCGGAATTTTTATTTATCGGGGATGTCAGCGAAATTGAAACGAAAGGTATATTCTAAGGCATAATTATGCAAATACCAATCACATTAGTATGTCCAAATGCTAGGTAAATCTTCAAATTGTACTGTGGGTCGAAATTCGGGAATTCAAATGCATTTTTTTTGTGTTTGTATATCAAAAATATTTCTGGTAATGCAAATAGGATTTGATTCTAGTTCTAAATCTAATTCTAAACTCAAAAGTCTTTGAAGTTTTCTAAAGTTGCAACTTAAATTAAATTTTTGAATCTCAATCACTGAAAAGTGTAATAATTAAAATAAACAGAATCCGATTTTAAAGTTAAAGTTAAATTTGTATTGAAATATTATTGAAGCGTAATATGTATAGAATAGTCGTTTATAAAGACATTCCTTTAGATTTGTAGATTTTATTTACTATAATACATTTGGAAACTATATTTTTAGACCCCGTACTCTCAAAAAGAGTAGAGGACTCTATTAAGTTTGTCAGAAGCCAAATGTGCGTAACAGGCAGAAGGCGTGGCCGACCCCATAACGTATATATTATCTTAATCAGCATCAACTGCCGAGACGATATAGCGATGTCTGTCTGTCCGTATGAATAGCCACCAAATTTGAAACGAAAGACGTTTATATGTCAGGCAGATCAAGTTTATTTCAAATTGTTGCCATGCCCCCTACCGCCCCCGCGAAATGTAAAAAACTATTTTCACATCACCATAACTTGGAAACGACTAGAGCTAGAGACCAAATTCTAATAACTATCCTCATCAAGTTTGATCCGGATCGTAAAACTATATCCTATAGCTCCCAAAGGACAAATCGGTCAAAAATAGAACATTTGTATAAAGGCATGTAGTGTTAGTTAAGCTATCACAATTGAATTCACACATAATGTGTATGGTACCATTATAACTATCCTCACTTAAATTGGTCCGGATCGAACAACTATATTTTATAGCTCCTATAAGACTAATCGGTCGAATCTTGGTGATTTGTACAAAAGAACGCGCACTAGAATAAGTACAGGGTCTTTTACAGTCGGCTTGCTCGACTGTAGCCTTTCCTACTTTTTTGTTATAAGTGAAGATTCTAGCTTTGTATTATTTTACCAAAATATCAGTTTTTTTACCCATAGTGCAGTGATTAAATTGGTGTTTAGAGAAGCCTGAAGCATCTATGGAGATCTAAAAATATTTACAAGTTTAAGATATTACGTGGAAATATGGTTTTCATTCAGTTGCTGAGGGCTGAAAGCTTCACAAATAACTTATAGCTTTCACAATAATCATTGATAATTTGATTTGTGATTTAATCTGAATGTTACGTTATTTAATGACTTCCAACGGAGCTTTTAAGGTGAGTTATTAGTTGGTAGTCCCCTGTGTTAAATCTTAAGAGCTTACCTAATCTCTCACTTATTTTCAAGATTGAAATTAATAAACTCTTGACGATCAATGCCAATCTTCAATATCATTTCATTTCAATTCATCGTGACCCAAAGATATTTTTGTTTTTCGGTTTTTAGCCCAAAATCTATTAGTTTTAATTTTTTTTGCTAGGTCGTATCGCCCTTCACATTTATAAAGCGGCAAAAATTACAAAAATTGATTTTTACCTATTAAATTTAATACGCTTTTTTGTTATCTTCCCACCTCGGCACGTTTCATAGTTCAAATAATCCATCCTTACACTAATTTCAACCGTGACCCGGCAGAAAAGTTAAATTTTGAGACTCTGTACTCAAAAAGAGTAAACGGGTCTATTGGGCTTGTCATAAAAAATTTGATTGGAAGTTTGCCTATGCGTACCACATGTTTACTATGGACTTCTGCCGCGCTCCCTAACGCCTACTTAAATTGGAAATACCGGTTTTTAAAATACCATAACCATAAGGTAGACTCCCCAAAGGTGTATAATATTTTAATAGTACCATTTTCTGACAGATCGGGAAGCTATAATATAGCATATAACTTCTGTTAAAATTTATTTATTAGTTTTTATAGTGCTCATTGAGCTTTGTTACTTTATGGTAAAGATTTTTACCAAATTTGCTCCGAATTGCACAAGCATATATCATATAGCTTCCGTAGGATTCTTCGAATAAAATCAGTGATTAGAAAGACATACTTTAGATATCTTAGACAAACTTTTTTATTTTGAATTTGGTATAATTTTATGTGTCTTGGTCTAATCTGACCCTATCTGTCATAATATGGCCACCTTTTGAACGTATAGATATAAAAGTATATGAATACTCCAGAAAGAGTACTGGGCCTTTTTAAGGCGGCTCGGTATACTACGTATATCAAGGTCGCTGTTTCCCCTAGCTAAAAATTAGCTTCAAAGCTTTTTGCTCTTTCGGTCTTTGTCGAACTTCTTTTCGGACTCATTTGTATTCCAGTTTGCTATTAAACAAATAAATTTGCAGCGTAATTTAAGCTGCTAAAAAGCAAAAAGTCCCCGAGCGGCTTTCCGGGTACTTCGGAGCATACTAGTATTATAATGAGATCTTGTGTGGTTAATACCAACCATATTCCTCGACAACTTGATGATGATATTATTACGGTTGCCAAAGATTTTTTGATTATGTCAAATTAATTAACATCAAAATGTTTGTAGATCAGGCTTTATTGAACCTTGAAACCAACTAAATTGACACAGGCGTTAAAATTAAGCATTTTCAATTAATTAGCAGATACAGATCGGGTTTTCGAATCTCAAATTTATTGATTTGAGTAGTAGAAATAGAAGAGTTGCTTGAGGCGTTAATTAAATGAATAATGTCTGTCGTCTGTCGTACACAAACTTTCGGTTTCACTGTTTACCCCATTAAATAAAACGATGATGACCAGCAACTAACTGGCCAACAAACTTGGCTTTAACACTTAAGCTTTTGCCTCGTCACCAGATGATAAGGGGGCTCTTCATGTTTACCGCATGCCAGAAGTCGCAATATTTGCCACCATACACATTTGTCTTTCAACAACTCATAAAAGTAGCTGTACGGCACGCCTTTCTGTGCGATTCTCATGACACTCATAGCAGTAGTCGTAAAACAAGAGAAAGATCAAAATGGTTTTAATGACATAAGTGTAAGTAAACAAATTCGTCTTATGGAATCAAGAATTAAAAAAGAAAAACCCATCTAATTAATGTCATGAATCAGAGTTCAATTTATTTATGTTTTCAGATACAACATTTGTTTTAATACATAGCAGACCAAACTAGTTGTCGAAAAATAAACTGTAAAAGACCTCGTATTTTAATTGGAGCAATCACATTAAATAACATCCTACTAAGTAATAATATGGCTTATTACAAATTTCAGATAAATTAAAGATTTTCATATGATGCACAGATTTAATAAGACATTCTATTTCTGAAACAGAGGGCTTTAAGAGTATTAATTTTAGGATTCGAATAAAATAAAAATACAGGTTTTTTTTAATATTATAAATTATTTAATTTAAAATAAGATACATAGATTTAAAAGTGTTGTTAAACTATTTAAAAATACGTATTTAGTTTTTATAAATTTGAATTTCATTTTTTAATGTTGTGGTGGTTTTAAAAGCTAAGTTTCAACTGTTTTCATCGGCAACAACTAAACTTAATCAAGTATTTCAATGAGTTAATGAACATTTAATTTTAGTATTTAGATACGGGTTTACTGGCTATTACAGATTAGTTAAAAATTGTAGAAACAGAAATTAAACTAGAGTGTAAAATATTCCCATTAATTTTATTTTGTTAGTTAATTTAATTGAAAGACTTGTTAGATAAAATTGTGATAAAATTTAGATAAAATTTTCATGTAAATTTAAAATAAAATAATAATATATTTTTAGGGCATTTAAAAAAATCTAAAAGTCGATTGTAAATCTCATACAAAAATATAAAATTGGGGACTCATCAAATAGCAACAAATTATTAAAGTTTTGTATGCCAATTACTAATATTTGACCGATTTATGGTTCAAACAGCTTTTTAACATAGTAGTACGATTGTTAGTCTGTTTGAGATTTGTAAAAAAAAAATTTTCTTGCAAAAAGAAATATCATCTTATTGGAACATAGAAAGATGTATGTACCTATAAGTACCTAGTGGGTCTATATATTTTATTGAATCGAAACTACATCAATCGACACCTTTTTTACATATTCATATTAGAATCTTGTTTTTTGAAATACAGGGACTTGAAAATGTGTTCGGTGTGGGAAGGGATACAGTGTAATTGAGAGGGTACATTGGGGACGCTTTTTGAGAAATACATGCTCGTAATATGCACACAATGACATTTGGTAATAAGTGTGTACATGAGCGAATACAAGTGTTTGCAATTCGCCACATGTTATTTAAATGGTTGTCGATGTTTTTTTTGTTTGGATGTTGTTTGTTTGTTGTCGCGACTCTGAGATGTTGTAGCTGCTGCAGGTGCTGCAGTTGCAATGTTGCTCAGAGACATCAATAACGACACAACAAAATAAGATACGAATTGGCCTAACAGCATTTATGTGTTCCCGGTTCGAAAGAGTGTGACAAATTGCAGTAAAAAACCAAAAAAGAAAGACTATTTTGATAAACCAAAGATTTTATACCCTACCCTACCAGATGTCACTACAACATATAGTGATATAGTAAAATATTTGCTTACCATAGGAAAATTTACTGAAATCTGATCATTCAGTTTTCTGCAATTTGGAGTTTGTTCCTTTGGAAGCTAAATGATATGCATAGTATTCCAATATGATCGTAATTAAGTTGATATGTTCAGGGTTTTATTAAAGTTTTAAATTTTAAAACTAATTTTTCATTCCTGAGGTTCTATAGCAAACTCAAGTTTTTTATACTCTTATTGTGGCTATAATAATAAAATTTAATGATCCGATTTGGTACAAATTTTCAAGTGCTATGTAAACCTATTTAAGAAAGCTCAACAGACATTTAAGTGTCTCATACTAATGTGGACAAACTTGTTAAACTATTATTTTTAAAATAGCTCATTTTTATTTTAAACTAAAACTTTAATGACAACTATTTTACATAGTGATTCGATTTGGTAAAAATTTCCAATGCTGTGTGAATTTGATTGTCAAAGTTATCTTGACAAAAAATCATTTCAAACTAATAATATATATTAAAGATTTATATCAATCCTAAAATTCCCATAATGGCTTTATGATATAGTGATCTGATTCGCGACTTAAACAAATAAATTGTTTGCATAAGTTATTCGGACCATGGATTGTCATGTTAACTTTGAAACGGTACGACTATCGACTCGACTGATTATGCTGATCAAGAATATATACATACAAATGTATGTATATGTATACTACACAGATATACTACGCCACTTTAGCGTATAACAAACTTTATGAAAAAGTTGTAATACCCTTCATAAGGGTAAAATACGAGTGACACTTTGTCTTCGATTGTCACTCTATATAAGTATGTGAATGCAAATAAGTATATGTACATTATGCTTGGCATATATATATATATATATATATATCTATATAGGTTCATGTGTAATATGTTAACAGCCTCTAAAACAATTTTGCACAAACGTACTCGAGTCATACTTAAATAATGTGAGGCTGTTCCGCAATTGTTTTAGCGTTTAGCATCGCTTTGCTTTGACCTCAACGGTTTTTGGCAGCGTTTGCCAAACTCAAACAAGACGGGCCAATGGCCAATTGCCAATGGGCAATGGCCAACGGGCACATTTGGCCAACAGACACACAAACCGCATTCAAAGCAGGCTTCCAGTTGATAGTTGTTAGTTGTCAGTTGTTATTTGTGTCTCTCGTGTTTTGTTTGTTGTCCGATTTTTGTTTGCCGCCCTCGCCTCGCCCACAAACAGACACTAATCAATGCAATCTATTTGACGAATATTGTATATCGAATATACTGAACATTAGATACCCTGTATTGAATGATATGGTATTTTGCTGCCCTAATAGTTTTTATTTTTTTATACAATAAATCTCAAAAAATAACTTATCAACCTTACAATTTTTTATATATTTAGACCAACAGTTCTTAAAATATGGCTAAAAATTTTAGCTTTTAAAAAAGGTTGGTTGGCTGAAGACATTTATCACTTGAGGAATTAATTTAAAGTCTTATTGTTTTAAGTAAATCTTAAGTTGATTTCCATAATTTTAATCATTTTTTTTATAACTTAAAGTTCAATACAAGTGTAGATCAGTGCATGCTCACTTTAATTTTATGCTTTTTGACCGATTTGAAGTCTTTTTATCTCCAATAACAATTGTAAAAACGGTACATTTTTGTATGAGAATAAAGATATTTTAATTTATATAAAAATAAAAAAAACAGTTCGATAGTTTTCATCATAAATGATTAAAACTCAAAGTAATACTTATATGGTATATATATGGTATTTCAAATTTTATATAGTCATTCCTTTGTATAAATTTAAAAAATATTTCTGAAATAAAAATGCATTTTCGCTATGAATGTGGTATTCAAAGTATTCTCTTACTGAAAGCTCTATAAAAATCATATATAATTTGTAAGAAAGACTACAAGTTTGATGGCATAACTGTAACTGTATTTTTTTGGTAAAGATTAAAAAGTTATAAAAAGTTTAAAATATGTTGAGAATTTATAAAAATATATTCGTCATTCACAGCAATGTTGTGTACTGTATTGAATTCAAAAAGAGTATGACAAAAGCTGTGAAAAAATAACTTGAGAAATACTTATCCAAATGTTTTTTTTGAAACTGAAATTATTTGGATGATTGATATATGACAGCGACTTAAATATACTAAACAACTATATTTAATTCGCATCTTGTATTTCGAAAGGCTTCGCAACTGGTTTGACAACATTTTATTAAAAACAAATAAAAATTTTATTGTTTTTATTGAATTGTTTGGTTTTTATGAAGATTGAAGACAACAATATTGATAGCAAAGCTACTTGATTTTTTGTGTCCATAAAAAATATTTTATTTTATAACATGTCACTTGCAATAAAGATTTCCGACTGATTGATTGACTAATTAACTGGCTGACTGACAAACGGTCGTTAGTCAACACCCAAAGGAAGTTCAATAAATACTTAATTTATGACACAAGTGATGTATGGTGGGATTTTTGGAACATTTCAACTATAAGATTAAAAAATAAATAATTGAAATGACTTAAGTAAATTTCTAGCTTACTTTCAAAATAAATAATTGACTAAAATAAGAACGTCTGATTTAAATATTTGTCGAAATTCGTAAAAAAAAATAGAAGAATTCTATTATATATCTTTGTACTTTGATAAGAACATTTTAATTTTGTAACAAAGTTTTAAATTGCCATAATTGAAAAAAAAAAACTTTACCTTACGAATAAGAAAGGCTACAGTCGAGCGGGCCGGTTATAAAAGAGTCCGTACTCATTGTAGTGCGCATTTGACCATACAAATAAGCAATTTTTGACCGATTTGTCTTAAGGGAGCAAAAGGCTATGGTGGTCTTACCCCAGCCAAAGTTGGTATGAATAGCTATAATCATGATATACACATAATGCGTGAGTTTGATTGCGATCGCTCAATTGGTCCTATGGGAGTTATGGGCTATAGTTGTCCGATCTGGACCAAACTTTGTGATACCGTACACATAATGTGTGAATTTGGTAGGGCGGTAGGGGGCGTTGCAAAAATTTGCCTGCCTGACAAATAGACGGACTTTCATTTCAAATTTGGTGGCTCTAGCTCTTTTACTCTCGAAGATCCGTGTGTTCATACAGATGGACGGACGGACAGACAGACGGAAATTTATATATTGACTCGGCTGATGATGCTGATCAAGAATATATATATACTGTATGGGGTCGGCCACGCCACCTGCTGTTTGTTACGCACATTTCGCTTCAGACAAACCTAATAGACCCCTCTACTCTTTTTGAGTAATGGGGTCTAAAAATTCAGTAAAAAAAATTTGTTACAGTAAAAGTGTCTCCTGAACATTTTATAACGATAACTAATGAACGCAAAATTTATAAGCGATTTAGTTTTGTTGATGACGTCATTCATCATTACAAGGGGAAAGCTGAAAAATCAAAATTGACACAAAAATACTGTACAACTTGGTGGCATCGTGGAAAAATCAATCAACTGCGGCACAAGCGACGCGTCGTGGGATCGAATATAAAAAAACCTATTTTTGATTTTGTCAAATGTGTGTGATCAATAAAGTGTGATCTGGGCTTTTTTAACAGTCGGGTGCGTCAGCTGTAATGCCATTTCTTATTTGAATCTATTTTTTTAAAAACGGCGACGAAAACAAATCAAAAATGTTGTCAAGCTTCAAAAACAGCTAGTAATTTATTTTGTACTTTTACACAATCAACCTATAGTTTACTAAACAAGTATTCGTAAATCATGATTTCTTGGTGTTAAATTTTATTGCGGAACTGAATCGCGAGCACATGCCTATAAATCTTTTGAATAACTCAAATAACTTTTCATCTTGTTTATCTGTTTTATTTGAATAGCAGATTTATTAGAACTAGTCGATATGTTAAACACTGTAACTAGAATATTCGATTAGTTCGATTTCAACTGGTTTCTTCTTTTAGACATGCCCAACAAGAAAGAAAAGTACAGTCGAGCACGCCCGACCGTAGAATACTCTCTGCATTTTATTTTCGATCATTTTAATAAAATCGGTAGCCGGGTATATCAATTGATACTTGCAACAAAACACGTTGAAACAAAAACATCTGTTTGTATGTATGCACGCACATATGTATTTGTGTATATGTTATACATACACAATTGCTCGGCACAGCCAGCATTCGCGAGCAGCGCTGTCGCTAAGCTACGCAAGCAGCGAAAACGTTCGCTCACATGTTTGTATGTTTCTATCTCGCTCGCACACATGCATTGGCATTGCGTTCAATTATCAACTTTCTTACATGTCTAGCTCTTTTGTTTATTGTCCGATTAAGATGCAACTTTCAGGATAGTTTAATATATTTTGTCTTTAAACGAATGTGAAATAACAATACTGTACGATAAGAACATATGCCTTTAAATCGGCATTGAAGTTTGCAAATTATCTTATTTCTTGTGAGAAAAGGGGGCGTGGCAGTCCAAAATTTTTGATGGCAATACAATTATACCGTCTCTAGGAACCTACATACCAAAATGGGTGTTCCTAAGTGCCATATTTACTGAGATATTCGCCTAAAACATCAATTTTTTACGAGGTGTTTCTAGTTTTTTGCTCATTGTGGGCGAGCGGGGCGTGGCATCGGAAAAAAAAAAGATTCTTGTATTGACTGACTTAATATCGAGTCGATAGAGACCAAATTCAAACTTGTAGCTCTTACCATCTCTGAAATCTGTTTGTTCATACGGACGGACAGACGGACAGACGGACAGACAGACGGACAGACGGACATGGCTATATCGAATCGGCTTGTGATGCTGATCAAGAATATATATACTTTATGGGGTCGGCCACGCCTCCTTCTGCCTGTTACATACTTTTCACAAACACAATATACTCTCTCTTGCAGAGAGTATAAAAATCAGTGTGGAAAACAAATAAATAAATTAAGAAATAATAGAATTGCATAATTTATAAAGGAAACTAGAAACTTTTGAAGATTCTTACATCTGAATATTAATGAGTAAACTTACAAAAATCAAAATGCAAAAAAAAGTGAAATTATTATGCATAATATATGCGAAAAAGCAATAAAATATATACCCGTTTAGGTGTTTTGTAGATTGTAAATACAAGAATACTCGATAACAAGCAAGAATAGCTGTGATCATGATGTTGGAATAAGGGACTTAATACCCTTCCTATGAGTATTGTTTAATTAATTTGATTAATTTAAAATTATAATAAATTTGATAGTAAGTTCTTTAGTGTATAAACTTATTTATTTCTTAAAAAAAAGCTATATGCTCTCTGGGTTTTTAAAAATCAATATTAATTTCTAATAAAACCGAAAATATGCTATGCTGTAACATATTCCATGATAAATTCTTAATGCCCTATTTCAAGCTATAAATATCACAGACGTCAATGGATCAGTCGATGTTCTATTCTGTTTGGGTTGGTCTCCAGTTTGAACTGAATGAATAAAACACTTTGTTAAGCTATTGGCAAGACATCTATAAATATAAAGTTAAACGCATATATTTACATATTTATGTAACTCTGCTTAAAAATTACTGAGTGAAAACTAGTTTGGCAAACTATAAAAAACTTATAATGTTAATAATATTAATGGCTAAAAAATCACGTCAATTTAAACGAAAAATTATAAGGTTTCTAAAAGAAAAAAATTAATGACAGCCATATAATCATTCGATAATCTGCATTATCGATCGACTCTTTGCAAAATTAAGTCTTTGACCAGATATTGAAACCTACGAAAGCTTAAGCCATGATTTTATTTAAGATCATATAACTCTTGAATGTTTTTTCTTTTATACAATTTAAATTCATTAGGAAATTCATTTTTTATTGGTATACATAAATTTAAAAAATATCAAATTCATACGGTTTTAAGACACAGTTTTCTGTATCTAAATTGTTTTGAGAATTCAAAGATTTTAATACTCACGCTTTGGTTTGGCTAAAAAATATTTAATATTTCAACTGTTTGATTCCTTCTTTTCAAATTTTAACAAAAGGCAGTTATGATTCTAATAATAAAATTCATACTTAAAAAACTATAAGTAATATAGATAATGTTAAATGCGGTTTAATGATCTATCAGAAATCATATATCTAAGTTTAACGTTCGTATTAGCATTGAATTGTTCAAGAAAATGTATAAAAAAAAAACTAGTTTGTCATCTTTCTGAAAGTGCTTGATTAATCAAAAAATACCCTGTAAAAAATTTTAACTGCTGCAAAATTATTGTTTTAATACCATAAATAAGTTTTGTGATCCTAATTCTTAAGAAATATATCAAAATACATATATATTTATATATAATCATGAAAATATGTAGTTCCTCCCAGCATAAAAATCAAAATTGCTATAGATAATCGGAAAGGGTACAAACGTATACAGGTTAAATCAATAGTAAAAACATATTGATTTGTGCAACAATAAGTGATTGAGTGTCAGTTAAATAGCTATAATGTTGCCTTCTTAAGACGGTTATTTCTTTTTGAGATGACAGATTGAGATGACAGCTGCCTACTACTTAAAACTGGTTCTCCTTAAGCCGATTATGAAACTACAAAAAACCATGCTAAAAAATAGAAATATAAAAATACTAAAAAATAATACTTAGATGCGCTAATTTGTTGTTAATTTGCGACTTATTTAATAAACAAGACATAGAGGGGGAAGAGAGAGAAAGAGATATCATAATTAATGGAGGCCGTTCAGTCCAGAGAAGTTCTAATCAAAGGTTTTTGTTTGGATATAGCATGTCGGTTTATCCATATGTTATGTTTGTGCTACACGATGATACAATCGAAATGGGATTTGTTCTTGCTTTTAGGCAATTCGTTGATGTTCATTAAAACAAAAGATCTCAAATCAAAACAAACTCTTCCAATTAGCATAGACAGTTCAAAAGATAGAAACTGTCTAGTATTTATCAGTATTTTTCGTATAAAAACTTGATACTTTTGTGACAGCAACAACAGATCAACCACAGGCTTAGACCCTAAACATGGTTAGTTCTTCGATAAAACTATAATCTTTTCAAGCCCTTAATCCTATCATTATTTTTGTAGAAATTCTACTTGATAACCTTGGCTTTGATTGGCGTTGTCGCCTGCGATGTGAGTCATCTTCAGCTTGGTAATTCTGCTGGATATAGTTATGGCGCCGCCTCCGCTTCTTCTTCTTCATCTGGACACATTGCACTTCCGGGTGGCGATTCCAGCAGCTACCAGCCAGCTCATCTGATTCCTCAACACTTGAAGGCATCTCATGTTGAATCTGCTACAGCTGAGATCATTCCTGGCGGAGATTCCAGCAGCTATCAACCAGAGCACTTGATCCCTCAACACTTGAAGGATTCAGACGTCTCCACATCGCAGTCGTTTAATCTTGGAGCTGATACCCAGACTCCAGAACAGTTTATTCCTGAGGCTGACCGTATTGCCCATGCTCAATATGTGCAAGAACAGGCACATATTGTTATTCCTGGAGGAGACTCCAGCAGCTATCAACCAGAGCACTTGAGAGCTTCCCATGTAGAATCTGCTTCGGCTCAGATTATTCCTGGCGGAGATTCCAGCAGCTATCAGCCAGCTCATCTGATTCCCCAGCACTTGAAGGCTTCCCATGTCTCCACTTCGCATTCGATCAATCTTGGAGCTGATACCCAGACTCCCGAGCAGTTCATCCCAAAAGCCGATCGTATTGCTCACGCCACCTATGTACAGCAGCAGGAGCAGGCACAGAGCCATACAATCATCGGAGCCAATACCATAACGCCAGCACATCTGTACCAGGAGCAGGAATCCAATGGCATTGAGGAGTTCAATGCTGAGACTCATGTTCCCACTGTCATTGGGCGTGATACAGTGACACCAGCTCACCTTTTGCCCAAATACTCAGCTGGTCACGATACACAATACGGCTCTAATGGCGGTTATGTTTACTAATTTAATTTAAATCTTACGGCGATTAAATATGTACATGAATCGAAACTTTAAGATACAGATGATTAACACTTTGCGTTCTTATATGCAGTGAATAAAATGCACTGTATATCAATTAGGTATTATTGGGATACTTACGAGTAAATTTGGATGAATTAGCAAGATCAATTGGCAATTCACTTTCAAGTTTTTCTAGCCATGGATTTGTAGTCAGGCTTAACTATATAAGGAATTAATATGTTCGTTTTAAAGAGTTACAATTCTACATCTATCAAATATTATGTTCAAGACAGCGAACAGTAAAAGAAAACAAAAGTATTTTTAGCAGAAGATTATTTTTAAATTTGATTTTAAAATTAGCAGATCTTAAAATTTGTAGACCCGGTACTCAAAACGATTATAGGGGTCTATTAGGTTTGTCAAATAAAAATGAGCGTAACAGGCAAAAGATGCCTTGACTGACCCCATAAAGCATATATGTATAAATCTGATCATTACAACAGTCGAGTCGATATAGCCATGTCTGTTTGTTTATAAAAACATCCTAATATCAGAGACGTTGTTATGAGATATCTCAACTATCTATTGTACTTGCAAATGCTCCGGTCTTAAATTAAGAGCTATAAAGAAAAGCTTTTGATCATATTAAATTTGTGAAATTAGTACATTTGATTGTTACAAAATAAGTACAGGGTCATTTAGAGTCTGCTCGCTTAACAAAAGCAGTTTTTAACAGTTTAATTATATCAGTTAGTATGAATGTTTCGTAGTCAAATTTTCTGTTAGATAGTGTATAGGCGTGGTCGATGCTGAGTTATACGTCGGGTTCGTAGAAAACGGTTTGTCTACAAAACTTGATTTAAAATTAGTTAATTGCATTTAAGCATTTTTGACTAGTGTAATTCTTTTTTTGATTTTAAAGGTACGAAAAACAATAAATTTGATTGTAAATGTTGAAGAATATTTAATAACAAAAAATGTTTAATTAGCAATGTGACAATTGCCTCTTACCATTAACGTAAATTGCATTTCCGCATAGTTTCGAGCTTGATTAGCATAAGTTTCGAATTACGTTTGTTTATCATCAATTAAGTGTTTGTTTAAGAAACTTGTCAACAGTTATGCCGGTAACAGTTCAACTTATTGCATTGCAGACCAAAAGTAACAGAAATTGAGCAAATTTCGTTTTCAAGTTCATGTACATTTTGTCAAAAGTAAAAGTTGATCTGTAACTCCCGCATTGCCGTTTTTTTCTCATTTACCCTTTCAGTATATCAACTTGTTTGTCTTGCGAGCCAAGTCGGGATTATTATGTAAAGCTGTACGTAGCACTCGTAAACCTATTGGTTCTCAAGGCCGGCCGTCTTCTTTTTAGAAAGTGATCCATAATGTGAAACGAATGTGAATCACTTTTGCATTCTTGACTCGTTCGGGCTTCGGTACTGCAAAGTAGCGTTTATAAAATGTATCTGTAACTGTTAATGCATTGAGCCACTTTAGTTAACTTTAAGATATGGTTTACTTAGTTAGTTAATTAGACATTTTGCAATTCGATTTAAAGCTAATTGCCAAACTCATAGCTAAAGCTATACCAATGACCTTCAATGCAAATTGCGGGTGTTCCCCCTTTTAAGGTCCATCTTTCATGTTCGGTCTCTGTCTCTATCTTGGTCTCTACGACTCGAAGGCGTTAATGAGCTTTATGAAAATTAGCTGAAAGACTCGCGTTAAAATATCTATTAGACGGCTCGAATCTGGGATGATAATCATCATGATGCCCGTGCCCATGCTCTGCCCACAAAATGTTGTCCACATAAATTGGTTGCGGAAAAATTTGTAAATTTTAGTAAAACTTGTTTAAGAGCGTGCGTATGTTTTTATCTTTTTTTCTGTTTTTTTTTCTTTTCTGACTTCTTTTTATTAATTTTTTTTTTTATTTTCTGCTTTTTTTCGTTGTATGTATTTTAAGTGGAAGCTGCAGACGTAGCCGTTGCTGAGCTTCTTCTTCTTCTTGAAAATGTGCTGCAAGCTGAGTGATTTTTTCCGCTATAAATTGCCGGCTTGCTTTAGGGATCAGCATCAGTTTCAGCGTCTAGCTCGTCCAGCACAGTCGTAGTTGTAGCTATCAATCCCAACATGGTTAGTAAATACAACAAAAGACTCGTTTGGGCTTGTAAATCATTATCTGTTTATAAATATTATTTTGTTTCTGTTTTTTTTTACATAATTTTTTTTTTGACAATTGTGCAAGTGCAAGTGTAATGTGTTTAATGCCGTGTCTAATGTGTTTCTCGGATGTTCGATTCATTGCAGAAATTCCTTATTGTGTTCGCTCTGTTCGCCTGCGCGGCCGCCGATGTCAGCCACCTGAGCAAGTATCTGCCACCGGCACAGAACTACAGGCAGCCCAGCAACGAGTACCTGCCACCTGTACATCAATCCTACTCGGCTCCATCTGTTAGCTACTCCGCTCCAGCTGTTCAAACCACCTACTCGGCTCCAGCTGTCCAGCAGACCTATGCCGCTCCAGCTGTCCAGAGCTACTCCGCTCCAGCTGTTCAGTCCTACTCTGCTCCTGCTGTACACCAGACATACTCTGCTCCCGCTGTTCAGTCCTACTCTGCCCCTGCAGTCCAGTCCTACTCTGCTCCTTCAGTAAGCTACAGTGCTCCAGTGGCCCCCAGCAATGAGTATCTGCCTCCAGTTCAGCAATACTCCGCTCCAGCTGTTCAGCAGACTTACTCCGCTCCATCGGTAAGCTACTCTGCTCCAGCTGTCCACCAGTCCTACTCTGCCCCAGCTGTCCAGAGCTACTCTGCCCCAGCTGTCCAGAGCTACTCTGCCCCAGCTGTCCAGAGCTACTCTGCCCCAGCTGTTCAGAGCTACTCTGCCCCAGCTGTCCACCAGTCCTACTCCGCACCTGCTGTCCAGAGCTACTCTGCTCCATCGGTCAGCTACTCTGCACCCGCTGTACAGCAGAGCTTTGCTACATCCTCTTCCTCATCGGGCAGCTATACATCTGGTGATGTGGGTACCCAGTATGCCTCCAACGGTGGCTATGTCTACAGGAGGAAGTAAGAAGCTGCTAACTGATCACACACACACAAACAAACACACACAATTCTAATCAACAGGAGTGCAAATAACTTATTACATTGTTTTTTTGCACCTAACATATTCTATCATTTAACATTTTTTTTTTATTTTGTTTCTGTAAATTTGATAATTAAAACGGCGACAAATTCAAATGATTTTATTACATCAAAAATTACAAGCAGTGTTTTTAATTAACAGCAGTTAACATTCCATGTTAATGTTAACAGCTTTGTGCTTATACAAACATTTGTTCATCACTTAGACAGAAAATGTTAATTTATTGACTGACGAGGGAAGCACAGGGGCCCTTAAAGCTTTTGTGGAGCTTTTTTTATGGTTGGAAAATTAAATATGGTTTTCGGAGCTTATAAAAAGCTCCAATGGAGCTTTAATGTGTATCTTTGCCAAAAGCATTTAAGCATGACTTGGATTATGTTGACGTATTAGATGTTTCAAAAAATACGGTTATAATGAGTCAGCAAAAGCTTTTCACATTTAAATAAAATGTCTATTATCGTTACTACAAATTACAAAATTAAAGCTATGAAGCTAAGATATTGGGCATACAATTATGATACTTACATTAATGTATACAAAAATTAATGAGCTTTATTTCATAGCGATTTGAAATTTATGAGGGTTTATTTATATACAAAATACTTTAAACACACAATTTTTAAAAGAAAAATTAACTTTAAATCATTAAAAAATTCTTACATAAATTATATTTTATTATTTATAAAAATTGTTTTTTTTTTTGTAATACCTATTTGGATTTCTCAGACTAATTCAATGGTGCATGGATCATTTAAAAATTTATGCATATGTGCTTTGTTTTAGAAATTTTTTAGAAGCTTTTCTTAATTAAGCTTATAATATGCATATAAGATAGAAAACTTCCTTCTTAATTTGATTTATAAATTGTTCTTTTCTGAATCAATGGTGGAAAAACCCATTTATTATGTATGATTCTGTGATTATTTTTCAAAAATTTCTATCTCTTTTTTTATCGGGTTTGTTAAAAAATAAGTATTCCGTAGTCGAGCGTTGTAGTTTTATGTTTGCTGAATGCGTTATTGTTTGAATATGATATATATGCAAAGTAACAATCTGGCATCACTGTTTGTATTTCTTGTAATGTTGCCAGATCATCTTATATAGAGTTAAGTTAGTCGTTTATGAATCGTTGCACAGTGAAGAACACATACGTTGTGAATAAAGAATGAACATTATAATTTAGAACCAACGCACTCTTTCTTTTCTTGCACAACTGCATCTGTTTGTCGGAGCTAATTCCAACAGGTTATGGGCCCAGACACACTTGTGCAAGTAGAATCAGTGGACAATAAGCCGTGAAAAATGGCAGGTGCGTTTATTCGGATTGAGCCGCTAAACGCGGAAAATTATGATACGTGGAAACTACAAATGTGTGCCATTCTCGTGAAAAATGATTTATGGCCATATGTAAACGGTACGAAAAGCTACCCGGACGCCGAGGCAGATCGAGCAGCATGGAAAGTGCAAGACGAGAAAGCACGGGCAGACATTTTGCTGTCGATCAGCACATCAGAGTTGGCATTAATAGAAAATTGTGAAACGGCTAGTGATTGTTGGAATAAATTAAAAGAAACGTTCCAATCTAAGGGACCGGTGCGAAAGGCTAGTTTGCTTAAGCGAGTGGCGCTATACCGCATGAGTGAAACTAGTGATACGCGTCAGCACATTAAAGAATTTTTTGATGCTGTGAAAAAACTAAAAGAAATCGGTGTAGCAATTGGCGACGATCTACTCGCGATTCTCTTATTGTACAGTTTGCCTGATTCGTACGAGACATTTCGATGCGCCATAGAAACACGGGACGAGTTGCCAAGTCCAGATATTTTGCGAGTGAAAATATTAGAAGAATCAGAAGCGCGTAAAACGAAACACGAACGCGAAGAGCAGAGTGCGTTATATGCAAGTCGCCGAAAAGGCAACGGTAAAGAGAACGGGCAAAAAGGAAACAAGAAAATGCTACGCTTGTGACAAAATCGGTCATCTCGCTCGCGACTGTCGGAATAAGAAACAGCAGAACACGAAGAACGGGAAAACCGAAAGAAGTGCGAATGAAGACCAGAACAAAAAGGAAGCGCTAAATCTATGCGAACATGCATACAACACGGAAGGGAAAAGCAATATGTGGTGTCTAGACAGTGGCTGTACGGCACACATGTGTTCAAACAAAGATGTGTTTGAGAAAATAGAGCAAAGTGAGAAGACATTGTATTTGGCAAACAACAATACCGCAAAGGTAAATGGAATCGGAGAAGTGGATATCGAAGTTAAGGAAATGAAGCAGACAAACGAAATCTCACTGAAGGAAGTATTGTATGTATCCGATCTACGACAAAATCTATTGTCAGTATCAAAAATTACTGATAAAGGGCACGAGGTGCATTTTCGAAAGAATGAAGCAGTAATTGTGAAAAATAATAAGGTATGGCTACGTGCGAAGAGATATGGAAATTTGTATTACTTAAATACCGAAGAGCACCAAGTCAACAACGTAAAGGAAAAAGAATGCGAAATAGATATGTGGCACCGTCGTATGGGACATTTAAATGAGAGTGATCTGAAAAGCATGTGCAAAACTGGTAAAGTATTTGGAATGAGCATGAAAGAGAATGAGAAACTATCGCAGTGTGAAATTTGTATACGCGAAAAGCAAACAAGAAATTCCTACAAGAGCGCAACCGAGAAGAGATCAAAGCAGACACTGGAAATTGTCCATAGCGACGTGTGTGGGCCAATGAGAACTCAATCAATGAGTGGATGCAAGTATTTCGTCACATTTATAGATGATTACTCACGTTATTGTTCGATCTATTTCATCAAGCAAAAGTCTGAAGTGCTTGAAGTGTTTAAAACGTATAAAGCTTCTGTCGAAAATATTACAGGTCACAAGATCAAGACGTTACAGACGGATAACGGAACGGAATTCGTTAACAGAAGTTTTGATGAGTATTTACGAAAGCATGGTATTGGCCGACGATTGACAGCGCCATACACGCCACAGCAAAATGGCATTGCTGAGAGAAAGAACCGTACACTTGTTGAAATGGCCAGGTGTATGATGAGACAATCTGGAGCGCCACCTTCATTCTGGGCAGAAGCAGTTAACACGGCATGCTACATTAGGAACAGATGCCCCACCAAGGCATTGTCTGGAGAATTGCCATATACGTACTGGACTTCAAAAGTGCCTACAGTTAAGTATATGCGTACATTTGGAACCAAGGCATTTGCATTAATAAAAGATAAGAAGAGCGGAAAATTTGATTCACGATCGGAAGAGTGTGTACTACTAGGATATGCCTCAGAATCGAAAGCCTATCGGTTATACCTGCTGAAGAAGCACACTGTCATAACCAGCAATGATGTCAAATTTACGAACGGTTCAGGATTCCAAAACGAATTCGAGGAGTTTTTCGACAATCCAGAAGATGGCGTTGATATCCAGATAAGCAGCAAACCAGATGAACTTCGAGATAGTTCATCAAGCGAGGAGGGTGAAACAGAAGAGAACACCCAACCAATACGACGTGGCAGAGGACGCCCCAGTAAGCAAAGAACTGGCCAGCGCGGAAGACCACGAAAAGTTTACCAACCAGTTAGAGATGAAGAATCTGAAAACAACCAGGACGACGAAGATGAATTCGAGGAATGCGAAATGGCATTCAGCACAACCGCAAGTGATCCGTTGACTATTAAGGAGGCCCAAAGCTGTGGCGATGCTTTACGCTGGACAAAGGCCATAGAAGACGAGTTCATGGCACAGATTCTCAACAAAACTTGGAGTATCGTCGAACGACCAAAACACCGGAAGGTGATTGGAAACAGGATGGTTTTCCAAACAAAGGATGACGGTAGCTCTACGGGCAAGAAGAAGGCCCGATTAGTTGCCAAAGGATACGCGCAGAAGCCCGGAGAGGACTTTCACGAAACGTATTCACCTGTAGCACGATTTACATCAGTCAGACTACTAGCAGCCCTATCAGCTGAGCATGATATGGAAATCCACCAAATGGATGTAGTTACAGCATACCTAAACGGAGAGCTGGAAGAGAAAGTGTACATGGACATACCAGAAAACTTCAATGACTTCATGGAAAAGTTGAAGTCAGGAGCACCCATCGGCCTGAAACAACAGCGCCCAGACACAGAGTTTATGGAGATGGCAAAACAATGGCAAAAAGCATTAAAGAAGATCCAAGATCCTGTGTGTTTGATCAAAAAGGCGTTATATGGACTAAGACAGTCAGGTCTACGATGGTACCGGAAGCTAACGACAAAGCTGAAAGAGATCGGGCTTGAAGCAGCGGAACAGGATCCATGTGTGTTCGTCAAACGGAAAGGAGGAAAACTTCTTATTGTTACGATATACGTTGACGACCTGTTACTTGCCTCAAACGATACAGAGTGGTTGCAGCAAACAAAGGAACATCTCAGCAAGAATTTCAAGATGAAGGACTTCGGCGCAGTGAAAACATGCTTGGGCATCGAGTTTAACCAGGATAGGCAGAAGAAGCGCGTATTTATTTCCCAAGAGAAATACATTGATGCCGTATTGAAAAGATTCGGCATGACTGACTGCAAACCAGCGATGACACCAATAGAATCCAAAACAACACTGAAGCTCCCAGATGACACGAACGAGGATGATATGGAAAAGTAT
This sequence comes from Drosophila cardini, assembly GCA_018903735.1. Classification (NCBI taxonomy): domain Eukaryota; kingdom Metazoa; phylum Arthropoda; class Insecta; order Diptera; family Drosophilidae; genus Drosophila; species Drosophila cardini. The sequence goes on from JAEIGM010000083.1 coordinate 64,574, forward strand.
CCATTTCAAAGTTTAATTGGTTCTTTAATGTTTCTTTCAGTAACGACACGCCCAGACATAGCATATGCAGTGAACTTCATGAGTCAGTTTAACTCAAAGTACACGGCTGAGCACTGGAAAGCATCGAAACGCATACTACGGTACCTAAGCGGTACAAAGAAGATTGGGCTCCTTTTCAAGCAGACTGGAGACGAACTGTATGGCGTGGTCGATGCAGATTGGGCTAGCAACTTGACAGATCGGCGTTCCTACTCTGGTCAAGCGTTTATATTGGCAGGCGCCGCTATAAGCTGGGAGGCACGCAAGCAGCGTACCGTAGCATTGTCAAGCACTGAATCAGAGTACTTGGCAATGTCCGAATCCGTAAAGGAGGCACTGTACCTAAAAGCACTGCTGAAGAGGATCGGTACAGAATGCGAATCCGTGCGCATTTACAACGACAACCAAAGCGCACAACACTTGGTGAAAGGTTTTGGATTTCACCCACGCACGAAGCACATTGATGTACGTCACCATTTTATCCAAGAGAAGCATAAGGATGGTGATATTTCAATTGAATACATGCCGACCGAAAAGATGCCGGCAGATGTCCTAACAAAGGGTCTAAGTACCAATAAGCATAATGAATGCAGCTTATCGTTAGGAATCACATATTTATAAGTTTATATATTTTGTTACTTTGAGGGGGTGTGTTTGAATATGATATATATGCAAAGTAACAATCTGGCATCACTGTTTGTATTTCTTGTAATGTTGCCAGATCATCTTATATAGAGTTAAGTTAGTCGTTTATGAATCGTTGCACAGTGAAGAACACATACGTTGTGAATAAAGAATGAACATTATAATTTAGAACCAACGCACTCTTTCTTTTCTTGCACAACTGCATCTGTTTGTCGGAGCTAATTCCAACAGTTATCGATTGTGGGGCGCATTAAACTTTCATCGAAAAAAGTTTTCGTTAGTTCTGTAAGACGCTTACAAAAGCTCTTAAAAGTCTTTTTTGCGTTTCATGTTTAAAATTATATAATATGTTTAAAATATTCATTTATTCATTTGTGATTTGTTGGCGAATCTTTTTGTTTACCATTTCAGAGAAAAGCCTTTGTTTAGATGTAAATTTAAGAACGAACTCTGATATTCCTTCAGTAAAAATAACCATAGAAAGCATAATTAAAAAAGTTATTTTCCTCGCTTTAGATTTTATTGTTGTTTATCTGATCAAACCAGTTTAAAGAGGGAGAAATGATTTTGGATAGTATTTTTATGCAAAATTTATGGGCAGACGATTTCTGTAACAGTTTAATAAATTTGCCTGCCTAATTTATTTTTATGGTTCAGTTTGGGAACAGTCTCAAGCGAATGGAACGGAACGGAACTCCAGATATCGGCATTATAATGCAAAGTGATCGAAAGTGAAATGTGAATATACGAATATATACAAATAAAGCGCTACGAATATTTACGTAAGATTTGTCAGATGAACACAATGTGCTACCGTCTTATAAGTGGCTACCGCCAACGCGGCACAGTCTACAGTCTACACCATTCGCTCGAGGTTGTAGCCCGCAGACCGAAAAGAGATCCACAGCTCTACAATGCTTGTACAGCCTTTGGCCACATGGCCATTGTTACTAATACAGTTTCTGCTTCTGTCGCTAGTCAACGCCGATGTCAGCCATCTGGCCAAGGAGTATTTACCGCCAGACGTTGGACAACCTGGCACTCAAATTCTGGCCGATGAGCCGGCTCCGAAGGAATCCACAACAGCTAATGATGGCTTTTACCAATTGGGAGGGTTAATGTTGCCGCCGGGCTATGCTATACCAACAGGTGGTAACGTCGCACCCCCCATGTCGCCCCCAAACTTCCCGCTGCCCATTTATCCGCCATTCTTTGGTTTTGCTGGTGGACCAGAGGGATTACCTGGCGGTCAGCAGGGACCGTCGGGGTTTCCTAATGAAGGACAGTTTCTGGGAGCAGCGTTCCCAGTTGGTGTACAGGGAGGACAATTTCCAGTAGGCAATCAAGGTGGTCCATTCCCAGCTGGACCCCAGGGCGGTCCGTTTCCAGGTGGACCTCAGGGCGGTCTCTTTCCAGATGGACCACAAGGAGGTGTTTTCCCAGCTGGACCACAGGGTGGCCCTTTTCCAGCTGGACCACAGGTCGGTCCTTTCCCAATAGGACCTCAGGGCAGTCCATTCATGGGTGGCTCTCAAGGTGGTGCTTTTCCGGCTGGACCTCAGGGCGGTCCCTTCCCAGGTGCGCCTCAGGGCAGTCCTTTTCCAACAGGAGCGCAGGGAGGTCTCTTCCCAACAGGACCACAGGGCGGTGGATTTCCTGTTGGTCCAATTCCACAGAACCCACAAGGTGGATCATTCCCATTTCCCCCTGACTATTTGACCACTCAGGGCTTACCATCAGCGGGTATGCAATTGGCTTTCGGTATGCCTCCCGGATTTGGGGGTCCCTATCAACAGTTGGGTAACGCTGGTCAACCCTTTTCGCCCAGCTTTGGAATACCTGGGCAGCATTATCAGCCTCAAGCGTTTGCCGACGAGCCAGAGACAAAGTCAAAGCAGGAGGTCAAGTCAATGGAGGTCAACGTGAATACTAAAAATAGTCAGACAATAACCACAACAGCTTCGCCAAAGAGCCTCAATAGGGACACGATCTATGCGGCCAACGGCGGTTACGTCTATCAGCGCGCCAAATGAGTTACAGCGATTTTATAGCCCGGTCAAGAGACTAATAAATTATTAAACACATTTTTTTTTTGTTAATATACATATACGAGTGTAGACTAGTCGTATTCATAACCTTGTGTTTTTTTTTATTGTTTAACTGTTTGACCATAAACGATGGCAACATAAGAAATTTTAAGTTGTGTCTATGCAAATCTCTCCATGGCTTTCAAATGATGCAAAACAGGTCCAATGGGAAGCGCTTTATGATTGCCAACTGACTTATGAGCCCAATTATTAATTAACACATGTTGTTGAGTCCAATTCAGCAACTTTTGTAGTCATATTTTTTGCATAATTATTCTTCATAGTGGACCAACATGTATTTTTATTGAAATACTATATCTATTTTAGGTGGCAATGTAGAATGTTGATAAATTATAGACTTTCTTTTAATACTATTAAATTAAACCGCTTTTAGTCAATATTTAAATTTACACCAATACTTTTGCCTCGAGAGAGTGGTTTCTTAAGCCTCGTGAAAACGGAGGAAAATCGGCCATGATCTAAATTTGCCTGTTTTCCATAATAAAATAACTCTTAGCCAAAATATACCCTTGCTAAAACCGAATTTCATACCCGGTGCTCGTAAAGTAGAAGGATTGATTGTGAGGCTGGGTACATGAAAACGGAAGTGGAACTACATAATACCCAAATATACTTACATATACACTTATTGTTGAAAAAACTGAAATAAATAAAACACAGCTTGTATCTTTTATATTAGTTATATTTGACACTATAATCTTAGCTTTGGCAACACCAGCAGCCACGTCTTATTCGCATAGATGTTTTAATAATAGAGATCAAAATAATGTTAAGTGTGACCAGACTTCATGTCACTTTCTAGTGTTCAAAAGTGTAATTTTTGTAACTGGAATAGGATTATTCCAGCACTTATGTATTTTTTATGTGTGCTTCAATTTTGTTTTATATACTTAGCTCCATTTTGGACGTCTATACCAAACTAGAAACCCAAATAACTAATCGGTAACAAATATCAGTTGTTAGAAAACGTTGTTGATTTGATCTATATCAATTAAATAAACATACAATGTATTCGCTAAGATTTGAACGATTTAACGCACATAGAATATACTTATTTTATGACTGAGCAATGGGTATCCGTTAGTTGAATGTCGATTGCTAAATTACACAACTTTCGCATAACTGAATTTTACACCCACAACCTTTCTGACTGGTTATACCCTGGACTGAAAAGAATTCTTACAAATTGCAACTTGTAAGCGACTGTAAAAGACCCCGTACTCGTTCTTGTGTTCTCTTCCCATATGAATTAAACATTTTTAAACGATTAGGCTTATGGGAGCTATAGGATATAGTTGTAGTGCTCTTGTAGAGATACTGATCAAATATTGTAAGAATTTTTACAATCATGATATACAAATAATGTGTGAAATCATCCATTATCGACCTATTTGACCTTGGGCGGATAAAGGATAGAGTTGCCGGATCCTAACCACACATAGCTAATATACCCCTCTACTCTTTTTGAGTGCGAGGTATAAACAGTTGCAATAGAATGAGCACGGCGTCTTTTACAATCGGCTTGCTCGACTGCAGCCTTTCTTAATAAAGTTAGTATTTCTTTTTTATACCATTGCAGAGGGTATATTGTTTTTGACACGAAGTTTGTAAGGCATTGAAGGAGGCGTGTCCGACCCCATTAAGTATATATATTCTTGATCAGCATCAACAGCCGAGTCGATATAGCCATGTCCGTTTGTCTGTCCGTCTGCTCGTCTGTTTCTATGTGAACTAGTCTCTCAGTTTTAAAGCTGTCTTGACGGAACTTGGTACAAAAGTATATTCTCTTTGCACGCAGTTCATATGTTAAAATCGTCCAGAGCGGACCACTATATCAAATAGCTCCCATAGGAACAATCGGCTGAAAACAAAAATTTTTTTTTGATCTATCTCAACCAAATTAGGCCTATATGCATTTAGTGACAAATCCCATGTGCAAACCAAATTTCATCCAGATCGGACCACTAAATCATATAGCTGCCATAGAAACAATCGGTTGAAAATTCTAAAATCGCTTAGTATGAAAATTTTCAGTATCGATTAAACGATTTCAACCAAATTCACAGAATATGCATTTGCTATTATTTCCCATATTTTGACCAAATTTATTCGGATCATATAGCTGTTATAGGAACAATCGGTTCAAATGCTTAATATGAAAATTTTCAGTGTCTATTGAGCGATTTCAGCCAAATTCACGCAATACACATTTGCTTTCACTCCGTATATTCTGACCAAATTTATATATACATAGCTTCCATAGGAACAATTGGTAATTGAAATCAAATTAACGCTATATGCATGACTGCAAGGGTATTTAATCTTCGGCGAAGATAACTTTTTTTCTTGTTATTGTTACAATTATTTACATTAATCATTATATGGTTTTTTTTAGTAAAAATATTATAAATTTTTTTCAGGTACTGCTTATTTTTTTTCAGATCCACGAAAATGATTTCAGTATAACTATTATTTCTAAAGATGCCATAACATTCGGTCAATATTCACCAAAATAAGAATGGGGTCTTTTACGGTCGACTTGAGACAATAGCTTTTAATAAAACCTATGCCTTTATCCACGAATTTTCGCTACGAAGAAATGATCAAATAAACGCAAAGACCATATTCAGTAATCAGTCATTTTGAAAAACTGGTCGCTTTAAAAACCAATAATACATGATACGTTTTATAGAAATAAATCTAATCTTGTATATGTTTTCTCAATATTGTACAATCTTTTCTCAATTAACTGACCAAAACTAAATGTGTGAAAAAGTATTAAAAATTACTTTACTTTGCAAATGCAAAAGAAGATTAATTTGTACTAATAAAATTGTATTAATGCTATTACATATTAGGAGTATATCAAACTAATCATAAGAACGATAGTAAGCATAGTCTTTCTTTTTGTTTTTATTTCGGTTTCAATACTAAAAATACCTCTGTTAGTTTGATAGATAGCTCTATAAACAGAAAGTTGTTCATACTGGTCGAAAAAATTTGGTATTTTCCAACTTTTAATGTCATTAGAAGAAAGTACAACAACAAATATACTAAGATAGTTTTCGGATTGAATTTTTAATTTAAAAAATAATAACATAATAATAATTTTATATCTGTAAGTTACGCCCTTACAAGGGCGTTTATTAACTCAAACCTTTCTTAAGGATGGATTAGGCAAAATAAGGCTCGATTTTTCTAAATTGAGAGCACACACGTTGAATCGCCCACACGACTAGATTTATTTATCATATTTCATTTTTTTTCTGTTTCAATACAAGTTTGTTTTGTCTTCTTCAGACGAATACAAATATTCGTTCAAATTGATATTCATTTTTCTTCTTTTCTTCTCACTCTCATTGTTAATCGTTATTCAATTCGTGACTTTTGTTGGTTTGTATAAAGTTTTATGTTTTGTGATTTGTTTTATAGTTAAGTTTTCGTTTGTTTATTTTGTTTGCTTTGAATAATATTAATCAGTTTGTAAAACAAGTTAATTTAAAGTTTTGGAAACAGATGACGGTGCAATAATTGATGTACATATGGTCGTATTGTAAACCCATCTGTTCATCCAATATTCAGTCCTCATAAGGTTGTTTGATCCGGCTATTAGTCATAATTAACAAAACTGTGCCTCGGGTCTTTAAAGGCCCTCAACTTGCTTTTGATTTAACATTTTTCTTTCTTTAACTCCGTTTCTTGGCGCGTGCAAAGCCTCGAGTTAAAATATTTTTTGTCACTACCTTTTGACACACGTTTCTTTATCGATTATCAGTTATATCGCATTATCTATCAAGATCTGGCAGACGGGTCTTCATTTTCATTATATCGTACATCATTTTCCATAACAATAGTTGTCGCACCCACAAAAAAAAAGAAAAAAAAAAAAAATAACAAATTTAGCCTTAGCGAACAAAAAGTTATGACCAATTGTACCTCTCTGAAGGCTGTGTATTGAATGAATTGAAAGTTTACACAACCCATAAGGTCCATTGATTTGCTAAGTTGCTACTGGCACATACAGATTTGGATGCGCCGACCGTTTTTTGGTCAAAAGGTAAAAGACCCGTACTAAATACGCATTTTTAGATCTCGTACTCTTTGTTCAGGGGTATATTAGGTTTGTCAGTCGCGAAATGTGCTTAACGGGCAGAAGGAAGCATTTCCGACCCCATAAAGTATATTCATAATTAGCATCAATAACTGAGACGATATAGCGATGTCCGTCTCTTTGAATACGGGGTCTATAAATTGTGTCAGTTTTCCACACTAACAGATTAAGACTGTTTGAGAATTTAGTCATCAAAAAGAGAACTGAAAAGTAGAGTGTTAATGATTTAATGTAAAGCATTCCTCATTGAAAAGTTCTTTTACTTGATTAACTTTAACTCTATCGGCTTCAATTCGAGTTAATTCTGTTAAGGAGAACAATTTGTTTTGAAATCTTTATCTCAATGGGAATTTAATGAAGTACTCACCTTACAGTACAGTTTATAAACAAATGGATTCTTACAGTCGGTTAATTTTGGCTGTAGTCTGTGTTCATCAATTTTATTTTTTATTTTCACACAAAGTTATTTTCTTTAATTACCAGAGCTGTCCGGTATTTCGCAGTAGATTAATATCTGCCCATATGTGTGACATTAACATTAAGATTAAACAATAGAAGGCTTTGTTTTCTTATCGCCCTGATCAATGTCGAATACCAGGGATGGGCACTATTAACTATGCCATGGAACTTACATAATCGTCGCAAGATGTCAACGCACTTTGCACAAATGCGGCAAAGCGTTAATTTCCATTGGGTCTTGGACAAACGAGAGCTGTGCATGCAAAAATGTTAAGTTGGCTTAAACGGCAAATAATAAATACAAGCCCGTTAAACATGAAAGAAAAGTACAGTCGAGCACGCCCGACCGTATAATACTCTTTGCATTTTATTTCTGATTATATGGTTATTATTAAAATGGATAGTACTTGCAGTAAAACACGTTGAAGAAAAAAGAATCTGTTTGTATGTATATGTTTGTATACACCATTGGTCGGCACGGGCAGCGTCAGCGGGCAGCGATGCCCACATAAGCAGCGTAAACGTTCGTTCATATGTTTGTATGTTTCTGTCTCGTTTGCACTCATGCAAGCATAAATTTTGTTATTTGTCGAACTTTGTTGATTATAGTCGTATTTTTATGCATCTTTAAGGATAGTTTAATAAAATAACAATACTGTATGATAAGAATACATGCCTTAAAAATGGCATGGAAATTTAAAAATCAGTTTTTCTCATATAGGAAAAGGGGGCGTGCTGGCCCAAAATTTGTAATAATATTGCATTTGTGCTGTTTCTAGCAGATAGCTTACCAAAATTGGTATTTCTAAGTGCCTTAGTTACTGAGAAATTCCCCGAAAACATCGACTTTTTCCGGGGTGTGTCTAGTTTTTGCTCATTGTGGGCGAATGGGGCGTGGCATCGAAAAAAAAACAGATTCTTCTATTGGCTAATGGTGATCAAGAATATATATACTTTATGGGGTCTGCCACGCCTCCTTCTGCCTGTTACATACTTTTCACAAACCCAATATACTCTTGTAGAAAGTATAAAAACATATTTGCCAATGTGGGCGTTGGTACTATAACGCCTTCGGCCAGCGAATTGTTCAGACTACTTATCAGCAGTTATCATATTGTTTGCAGCAGTTTATGGGCATTGTTTCATTTCTTTTATATTTTTGTTGGATATTTATTAATCAGCACGGAGTTATTGCCATGTTGCATGCTTTTGTTAACGTTTTGCATTAACATATTTACGCATTTGCCATAGATGAGATGCTGAACCAATTACGGAATCGTTAAAGACGGTCCACAAGCCGAAACTGAGTTCAAGTCAAAACGATGATGACAATTTTTAAAGTTTGCGATGGCGTTTTAACTATAAATGCTCGGCGGAACTCTTGGATAGATATCAGTTTTACGGTTTCTTTCGTTTGGTGTACCACGCGCATCTGATACTCCACTGAAGATGGTAAGCGAGGCACCTAGTGAAAAATCATCACCATCATCTCTTTATTTTTTTTAAAACACTTGTGTTGTGTCAAAATGTTTCTTTTTGAATTTGCTAATTTTTTTTTTGTAATGTGTTTTGTTTCGTGTTAGAAAAACATTGCGATTGTTGCTGTCGCCTTGGCCATTGTGGGCATTGTTCAGTCTCGTCCAGAGGGTGGATTAGTGTCTGGAAATAGGTATTTGCCCCCATTGCCTGTCAAGGATGTGTCCTCTCAAACGGTGTCTGTGCAGCAGACCCAACAAATCATTCAGCAACCGCAGCAGCAAACAATTGCAAAAGTTGAAACCATCAGGCCATCGTTATCACTGGGAAAGTCGACATCAGGCTTCCAACCATCAGCCGCTCCAATTAGCTATGAGGCGCCCACTCCGATAGTGGCTACACAAACACCCGTGAAGAACACATACTTGCCGCCTGCACCAACGGTAACCGTACAGGAGTCTGCTCCAGTGGTTGAGAAAATTATTTCCGAACCAGCTCCAGTTATTCAGCAGACTTACTCTGCTCCAGCTCCAGTTGTTCAGCAGACTTACTCTGCTCCAACTCCAGTGGTTCAGCAAACTTACTCCGCTCCAGCTCCAGTTGTTCAGGAGAACTATTCTGCCCCGGCTGCAACTCCAGTTATTCACCAAGAGAGCCTTACTGTTTCAACTCCTACAATAGCTGTTCAGCAGTCTTACTCAGCTCCAGTGGTTCACCAAACCAACACTGCTTCTGCTCAGGTGGTCGAGGCGCAATACTCTGTGCAGACAACTGCCCCCGCTGTCCATCAAACTTATTCTGCTCCCCAAGTTTTTACACAAACCAACACCGCACCCGTTGCAGTGGTAGAAGAAAAACATGTCGTCTCGGAACCTGCTCCAGCTGTTCAACCAACGTACTCTGCTCCAGCTTCAGTGGCTCAGCAGACCTACTCCTATTCTGCCCCAGCTCCAGTAGTCCAGCAAACCTACTCTGCCCCAGCTCAAGTAGTTCAGGAAACCTACTCCGCTCCAGCCCCAGTGGTTCAGCAGATCTACTCCGCTCCAGCTCCAGTAGTTCAGCAGACCTTCTCCGCTCCAGCTCCAGTGGCTCAGCAGACCTACTCCTATTCTGCCCCAGCTCCAGTAGTCCAGCAAACCTACTCTGCCCCAGCTCAAGTAGTTCAGGAAACCTATTCCGCTCCAGCCCCAGTGGTTCAGCAGACCTACTCCGCTCCAGCTCCAGTAGTTGAGCAAACGTACACCGCTCCAGCACCAGTAGTTCAGCAGACTTACTCGGCTCCAGCTCCAGTAGTTGAGCAAACGTACACCGCTCCAGCACCAGTAGTTCAGCAGACTTACTCGGCTCCAGCTCCAGTGGTTCAGGAAACCTACTCCGCTCCTGCACCAGTGGTTCAGCAGACCTACTCCGCCCCAGCTCCTCAGCAGACCTATTCCTACCCTGCTCCAGCACCAGTGGTTCAACAAACCTACTCCGCTCCAGCACCAGTAGTTCAGACGACTTACTCCGCTCCAGCTCCAGTAGTTGAGCAAACCTACACCGCTCCAGCACCAGTTGTTCAGCAGACTTACTCGGCTTCAGCTCCAGTAGTTGAGCAAACCTACACCGCTCCAGCACCAGTAGTTCAGCAGACTTACTCGGCTCCAGCACCAGTGGTTCAAGAAACCTACTCCGCTCCAGCTGTCCAACAAACCTACACTGCTCCTACACCAGTAGTCCAAGAGACTGCCGTCATTTCTGCACCAGCACCAGCAGTGCAATACACTGGGTACAATTACCAGACGCCAGTTTCCTCCGGTAACGTTGTTCAGCAATCCACTATCACAACCGAGATAGTCTCCGCTCCCGCACCAAAGGAAATCCAGACACAGGTACAGCCCTTTACTGCCAGCGTGCAGGCTCCAACTCCTGCTGCCCGTCCAGTTCAGTTGCATCAATCCTTTGTGCCAGCCCCACCAGTTCAGCCCGTAGTTCAAAACAACAGTCCAGCACCTGTTCCACAGCAAATTAGCCAACAGTTTACACCTGCTTACAGCTATACTCCACCCGTTGTTCAGCAGCAATTGAGCTATTCTCAGCCTGCACCAGTTCCAGCTGTGATATCGGCCCCGGCGACCACCTCAGTGATCAGCAGTTCGGCAGTCGCAACATCTAGTGCTCTGTCCAATATCTCACAGATCGGCACTACCTACGGCACCAACGGTGGGTATGTCTACTAAAAGCGTTAAATAGATGCGTTTGAACGGGTTATTCTCTCGAGAGATCTGAACTCGCATTCTATTTTGTTATTGCTTATAATCGTAATTCTTTTTTTCATTAGCCAAATTGTAGTCTAAGTCCTGTTATGTACATTTTTGTAAACAGTAAATAACTATGTACCTTCACTTTTTTAATAAGGAGTTTTGCCTTTCATTTTATTAAGACCCATTTATTTGCGAATTATAAAATATCAACACTTTTTTTAAGGACAGCTTTAGAAGTTAATGGACTTACCTTTAAAATTGCACAAAGTCTTTAACTACATTAACAAAAATAAGTAAGATAGGCTCAAGTCGAGCGGCCGACTGTAAACGACCCCGTACTTATTTTAGTGCTCATTTTCCATACAAATAAGTAATTTTCTACTGATTTGTGTTATGGGAGCTATAAGATATAGTTGTCCGATCCATATCAAACTTTGTGAGGATAGTTATAATCGAGATATTCACATAATGTGTGAGTTTGTTTGGGTTCAGTTACGTAACAAATACAAATAAGTAATTTTCTACGGATTTGTCCTATGGGAGCTATTGACTACAGTTTTCCGACCTGGACCAAATTTGGTAAGAATCTAAAAAATCATGATTTACACTGAGCAAAGAGAACTCTCTTTCAACAATCTGTTCTATTCACTATTGGAAATGCATTACTTGTCAAAAATATTTTTCTTTTCAAAGTTAGAATCTTGTTCGAAAAAAATTTGCTTATTGTTCGTTGATTCGCGCAAGCATGACGGTGCTTTCGAAGTTTTCAGAAATTTTTATTGAAACACGTGCATTTTTTGTTGGTCGCAATTGTTAGTCTTGTGGTAAGAACTGCAGTTATTTTGAGAAAATAATAACTTACAACTAAGAAATCAATTAAAAACTTTCGTAAGTGCCTAGCTCTCCTGTTTATTAAGCATATTTGAATATTGTTTTATTTCCTTTTGAAAAAGGGACGTGGCAGACCAAAATTTTTAATGACATTGCGTTTATGCTGTCTCTAGGAACCGGCGTACCAAAATTGGTATTCCTAAGTGCCTTAATTGCTGAGATATTCGCCAAAAACATTGAATTTTTTCGAGGTGTGTCTAGTTTTTTGCTCACTGTGGGAGAATAGGGCGTGACATCGAAATAAAAAAAGACTCTTTAATTGACTGACTAAATATTGAGTCGATACTAACTAAATTCAAACTTGTAGCTCTTATCATCGTTGAGATCTGTTTGTTCATACGGACAAACTCGACTCGGCCTATGATGCTGATCAATAATATATATACTTTATAGGGTCTGCCACGCCTCCATCTGCCTGTGACGTACTTTCACAAAGTCAGTATACTTTTGCAGAGAGTATCAAAATAGGAAAAACTGCTACAATAAGCTTGTTAGAATGCCAAAAAATATACTTTTCCATGCACAGGGTCTATCGAAATATTGCTAAACATCTAAAATTCAGCTCCAGAACTGATATTTAAAAGATCCGAAATCATATAGAAAAAACTTTAAAGGATGAAAAAAGGCACTTACCGCTTGAGGTTAACGTAAAATAGTACGAATTTGCTCCAATTCGACCAAGTCAACAGCTAAAATTAAGGAATAAAGGTCAGGGTCATGACCTTGAACCTCCCCGGTTGATAAAGGTCGTAACCTTTTGCAAAAGAAACATACTCTACCTACTCACCATGTTCTCCAGATATTAACGTTATTGAAAACGTATGGGGCTGGCTTGCGCGGAAAGAATACGAAGGAGAAAGCAAAACGAAGATAAGGAACCACTAACGGATACATTGAAACATGTTTGGAGCGAGATTTCCCTCAGCTACGTAGACTCCCTGTATCATTATGTTAAGGAACGGATATATGAAGTTATTTCAAACAAGGGAGGCCGTACTACTTACTGAAATAATTTTTTTCTGTTTTCTTATGAATATAAGATTCACATTATCTAAAAATTAAACATTAATAAAAGTTCTTTTCTTTAAATAAATTAATTAGTTTGAGTGCGTCCATTTAAGTGACCAAGAAAAAAGTACCTATGTAATATAACCCAGCTTTAAGAAACTGTTAAAAAAAAACATTATTAAGCCACATTTCTATACTTCTTTAGAAAATATACTTAAAGTATCATCACTAACCATACAACACATAGATGCGTCAAACGCAAGATTTTTTGAAAGCAAACGCTAGGCTGCTTCTGGACCCCCAGAGAGCTTCGGCAAAAAGCCGAACGCTCTAGCGCCCCGGCGAGTCGATTGCCGCTCAGCAAAAGGCGAAAATAATTTAGTCTGCCTCAGCAAGCGAAACGATGAGCACGGCTATGTCGCTTGTGATCTCGTTTCGCTTTAATATGTTTGTCTCTTTCTGGCATGGCAGATACACACAATATGTGATTTCTCGTAACGGCAGGTTTCAGCAGCCAGCTCACTGCTACAATTTCTGTTTTCGACAAAACAGCGATTGAGCATGGAAGATATGCCCCTTTTGTATTGCTTTAAGCGACAGGTTATTAAGTGTGCCTGTGGCAGTGATGGTTAAGTTGATGCAAGTTAATTGCATGACGCGGGTTCAAATGCTGGCTGGAACGAATTATCTATTTTATTTTTTTAATTAGAGAATTTATATATTTTCCTATTTTATGATTATTATTATTTTTATATTAAAACAACATGAGGCATTTTAAATGTAAAGAAACACAATATATTTATTAAAACAAATATTATACATATTTATACAAAAAAGTAACAATTTGTCTATTTTATGAGAAATTGTTTTGTTGTTGCTCAAAAGTTTTGGCACGTGCCATCTATTTTGTTTTGATTTGTCGCGCGCGCTTTTTCTTTTGTTTTGATTATGGCCTTTTTCTTCGCTCAAAATTGACCGCGCTTTTTCATTCCTTTTCATTCCACGCGAAAATTTTTCAGTTGATAAATCAACTCGCGAACAAAATTTAATTAGACTCTTTAAACAAGTTAATTATTACAATAGTGCATTATTAATTCGTGCCTGCGAAGCCTTCGAGAAGCTGAGAGCACTTCCCGGTAAGATTGTTCAAGTTCCCCAAAAATGTGTCTGTCCGTCACCAGTGGGTTTCAAAATGTATGTTGCAAAGTGATGTCAATATTGATTAGGTCTTGGTTTGCAACTTGCATTTTGAGAAAAAGTTTGTGGCTAACAAATATTTAAAGGCAGGTGCTATACCAACTCTGCTCTTATGTGATGAACCAAATTTAAATTTAAAAATGTTTGAAACGGAAGACAAAAGTAATCCGTTTATTTTCTGCGATGAAGCAGACAAAATTTCCATATTCCTAAATGCAGGTAAACATGCTGCGCTTGAGAATGCGAGCATGGATATTGCAGATAGCCCCCTACAAGAAAATACTGGCGGTTCAAGAGATAATGCTAATCATCCCATTAATGACATATTTTGTGAAAATTGCATTAAAAAAGAGAGGAACGAAGCATATTATAAAAAAAAGTACTTTGAAATGGCTGAAAATTTGAAGAACGAAAAGCAAAAGAGCACATGAAAAAGATAAGAAATTCAAGAAATGTGCTGCAAAATGAAAGAGCTAGAAAGCTAAAGTACCTAAAAGCAAAAAAAGAAAATAATAATCTTTTTGATTGCATTGATAAGAAAGGCTTATCAAAGAACACAAACACAGTTTGCAAAATGTTAATGAAAAACAGGCAATCGTAGAAAGAAGATGAAAAAATTATTGCTCAAAGCATTAATTTTTACTGAAGCGATCTGGAGCTAAACTTGCCATGTAAATCGTCATTGCTAAGATGGGCTCCAGTGAAATACATGGTCCCTGGCCTTAATGAAAATTTATTGAAAAATTTAAAAACAATATTTGCAAATATGGATGATAAAAGCAAAACTGCCGTATTGGTATTTGATGAAATTTCAATCAGAAAGGGGCTGCAATATAATTCCCACAGAGATGAAGTGGAAGGTTTTGTGGATGATGGCATAGAAAAATCTGATGTTTTGTGCAAGCAGATTTGTGTTTTCATGGTGCGATCGCAACATGTAAATTTATAGAAAAAATTAAAAAACTTTTTGATTGCTTGAATAGCAATAATTTATACGATAAAAATCCTTTTAAGTCCGCCTTACAAAAAGAAAGTGACATCGAAAAAAAAATAAAGTCGAAATGAAAGACTATTTCAAGAGATGTCAGACGAGTTTTATTAGTTATTAGGGAATATTAGGAATATATATACTTAGGTTGATGGGGGTAACTTTTTAAATTATATTTTTAATGAATAGGTAGGTGTAGGTGGGGAACATGGAGATGTTTGAATGAGAATCATTTCTACATCTCAAGTCGACTCAAAGGTCATTTTTTAATGACCCCATTGCAATTGTAATGGCCTCCTCGTGGTTTTCCCTGGATACCGATTTATATACATTTTAATCGGGAGCAAATTCGAGCGGCGACTTTTAAATAATAAGATTGGTCAAAGAAAAGGCCATAATCAAAACAAAAGAAAAAGCGCGCGCGTCAAATCAAAACAAAATAGATGGCACGTGCCAAAACTTTTGAGCAACAACAAAACAATTTCTCATAAAATAGACATATTGTTACTTTTTGTATAAATATGTATAATATTTGTTTTAATAAATATATTGTGTTTCTTTACATTTAAAATGCCTCATGTTGTTTTAATATAAAAATAATAATAATCATAAAATAGGAAAATATATAAATTCTCTAATTAAAAATATAAAATAGATAATTCGTTCCAGCCAGCATTTGAACCCGCGTCATGCAATTAACTTGCATCAACTTAACCATCACTGCCACAGGCACACTTAATAACCTGTCGCTTAAAGCAATACAAAAGGGGCATATCTTCCATGCTCAATCGCTGTTTTGTCGAAAACAGAAATTGTAGCAGTGAGCTGGTTGCTGAAATCTGCCGTTGCGAGATGTCACAAAATGTGTGTATCTGGCATGCTAGAAAGAGACAAGCATATTAAAGCGAAACGAGAACACAAGCGACATAGCCGTGCTCATCGTTTCGCTTGCTGAGGCAGACTAAATTATTTTCGCCTTTTGCTGAGCGGCGATCGACTCGCCGGGGCGCTAGAGCGTTCGGCTTTTTGCCGAAGCTCTCTGGGGGTCCAGAAGCAGCCTAGCGTTTGCTTTCAAAAAATCTTGCGTTTGACGCATCTATGTGTTGTATGGTTAGTGGTATCATTAAGCAATTAAGCTATTTGCATATCAAATTTTTTCAATTCTTTAAAAATAAAAACTTATAATTCAAGGAGGAGAAGGAGAAGGAGGCTTTTCCGACCCCATAAAGTATATATATTCTTGATCAGTATCAACAGCCGAGACGATATAGCGATTCGTCTGAATGATCACCTGGATCTTTTAAACTACAAGAGCTAGAGCCACCAAATTTGGAATGAAAGTCCGTCTGCTTTGCGAGCAGATCAAGTTTATTTCAAATCTTTGCCACGCCCCCTATCGCCCCCGCAAATTGTAAAAAACTATTTTCACATCACCATAACTTGAAAACGACTAGAGCTAGAGAGACCGAATTCACACATTATGTGTATGGTACCATTATAACTATCCTCACTAAGTTTGGTCCGGATCGGACAACTATAGCCTATAGCTCCCATAGGACAAATCGTTCGAAAATTACTTTTTTGTATGGTAAAACACGCACTAGAATGAGTACGGGGTCTTTTACAGTCGGCTCGCTCGACTGTAGCCTTTCTTACTTGTTTTTTTAGACCCCGTACTCTAAAAAAGAGTATGGGGGTCTATTAGGTTTGTCTGAAGCGAAATGTGCGTAACAGGCAGAAGGAGGCGTGGCCGACCCCATAAAGTATATATATTCTTGATCAGCATCAACAGCCGAGACGATATAGCAATGTCCGTCTGTCCGTCCGTCCGTCCGTCTGTATGAACACCTGGAACTTCTAAACTACAAGAGCTAGAGCCACCAAATTTGGAATGAAAGTCCGTCTGCTTCGCGAGCAGATCAAGTTTATTTCAAATCTTTGCCACGCCCCTTACCGCCCCCGCAAATTGCAAAAAACAATTTTCACATCACCATAACTTGAAAACTACTAGAGCTAGAGAGACAAAATTCACACATTATGTGTATGGTACCAATATAACTATCCTTACCAAGTTTGATCTGGATCGGACAACTATAGCCTATAGCTCCCATAGGACAAATCGGTCAAAAATAAAAAATTTGTATGAAGACACGTAATGTTAGTTGAGCGATCGCAACCAAACTTACAGAGAATGTGTGAATAATTATTAAAAGTATCCTCACCAAATTTGGTTCAAATCGGACAACCACAACATATAAAATAAATTAATCAAAAATGCTGAGTTTTATGAATAAATTGTTTGTTTACACTGCTTGCAATAGAAAAAGAACACAAACTGCAGCAAGCAGTGCAGTGTGTTAACTAAACAATTATTATAAAAGATTTAACTCTACGTTTAGCTACGGCAACTTCAATAAGGAGCGTGGTCTAGGTAGTAGAGATGCGCGCTTCGTACGTGTTGGTTAGCCCGGGGTCCCCGGCTCAAATCCAGTCAGTGACAAATGTTGTTTGATAACTTTTTAAATTTTAATTATTTACATAAACTTCAATGCGGAGTGTGGTCTAAGTAGTAAAGATGCCTGATCTAATTCTTCGCACTTATATGTGAACCCGGGATCATGGGTTCGAGCGCCGTAAGGGACATTTTATTAATTTTTGTTATATAACAAAAAAAATATTACATGTAAATGCAGATAGTCGAGCACTTTCAATAGAGGGGCGTGGTGCAGCTGTTAGTGCACTGACGCGTGTGCGTGGAGTCCGAGGTTCGAATCCCATCAGTGAATTATTTTGATTATTTTTTTTTTTATTTCAATTCAAATTTAAAATTAAATTTAAGTTTAATTTCAAATTGTAAAACACGGCATATTTTTAAAATAAGCCAAGTAAGGAAATTGTGCATTTAATTGTGTATATATTTTCATACATTTGTATATAAAAATGTATGTATACAAAATGTGAATCACTCCGTTTTTCTTGTTTTTCGAATGGAAAATGCGCACTTCTGTGAGTACGGGGTCTTTTACAGTCGGCTCGCTTGACTGTAGCCTTTCTTACTTGTTTTGTATGAAATTCAAATGATTCAACATTTTCGCGAGGAGCTACGAAATGACGTTAGGAACTCCAAATTAAGTTTAATTTTGGATGAATCAACTGACATAACTTTTACAAAGCTACTCGGTAAATAAATATTATTGTTTGTACATTTTCTATATTTTTAAAAGATTGAAATGTTTTTTTAATATAAGTTCATGTATGTTTATAATTTTGATTGTTATGGTATATAATAGGCATATATGATAGGCATCGGCACAGATAACGCAAATGTTATGATTGGCTCTAACCGAAGCGTCTATACGGAGCTGAAGAAGGATGCTCCTCCGCTTCTTTTAATTAAACGCGTTTGCCATTCTGTGCAACTGGCAGAAAACCATGCCTGCAAGAATTGCTTTCCTGAGGAGTTGGAGTATCTCGTTTACGGGACACACAATTGGTTCTCCAAAAGTTCAAGCCGTTAAATTGCATAAAATAAAATTTACAAATGCATAAATGATGAGATTGTATATTTAAATGTAAACAAGAAAGGAAAGTACAGTCGAGCACGCCCGACTGTAGAATACTCTCTGCATTTCATTCCCGATCATTTTAAAAAAATCGGTATCCGAGATTGATAATTGCAATAAAACACGTTGAAACAAATACATATGTTTGTATGTATGCACACACATATACATTTGACATTATATGTATGCACGCACATATGTATGAGTGTATACTATGCAATACATATACAATTGGTCAGCACAGCCAGCATTCGCGGGCAGCGCTGTCTCTGCACAAGCAGCGAAAACGTTCGTTCACATGCTTGTATGTTTCTATCTCGCTTGCACACATGCAGTGACATGGCGTTAAATTATAAACTTTGCTACGTGTCTAGCTCTTTTGTTTATAGTCCGATTTATGTGCAACTTTCAGGATAGTTTGATTTAATATGCTTCCAAACGGATTTCAAATAACAATACTGCACGATGAGAACATGAACTGAACTCTGTTTGTTCATACGGACAGACAGGCAGATAGACGGTCAGACGGACATGGCCATATCGACTCGGCTTGTGATGCTGATCAAGAATATATATACTTTATGGGGTCTGCCACGCCTCCTTCTGCCTGTTACATACTTTTCACAAACCCAATATACTCTCTCTTGCAGTAGAGTTGTATCGTATCGTTCAGAATAAGTTCGATTGAACTATTCACTTAAGTGAACGAACGAACTATATCCCAGATTGTAGTTCAGTCGTTTAGTTCGTTCGTTTAGTTCGTTCGACTAGTTCGTTCGTCTAGTTCGTTCGTTATGGTCCCATTCTAGTTCGTTCGATAGTTCGCCCGTTCGTTCGATTAACATATATTTTGCAATTGTTGTTATCGTTTTCCTTTAATGCATCGATTTATTTCAAACATATAATTCAATTTTATTAAAATGATTTCACTTAAAAGGAAGCGATCTGATGTTTGGAACTTTTTTATAGTTTCAGGAGACAATAAACATGGCAAATGCATATATTGCAAAGCCTCAATAAGCAATTCAGGTGGATCGCAAGGGAATTTGATGAGGCACTTAAAGTCAAAGCACCCGACTGTGGCAATAGATCGCCAGACTTCTACAACACCTGCTGTGCCGTTAGATCCAATAGATTCGGTTGATATTAGTGAAACTGCATCCAACTTACCATCGTCTGGTTAGTAACCATGCAAAATTATTAACCTATTGTTAGTGTAATTAAGTTAAAATTTTACAGGGCCGACCCATTTAGTGTCGATAGCTGGGCAACAAATGATAACAAACTTTGTTGATCGTCCACCAGCAAACTGGAAGATTGCGCACATAGATTGAAAAGTCTTAAAAATGGTGGCAAAGGGCAATCATGCATTGCGCATTGTAGATGAGCCAGCATTTCGAGAGCTTATCGAGCTGGTGAGCAAATGCCCAGGATATAAGCTGCCAACTCGAGGTGCATTGTCTTATGGCATTTTAAATAATGTGTACGAGGAGATAAAGTGCAAGGTCCTCGCTGAGCTAAAGACAGCCAATGCAGTTTGCGTTACCACAGACGCCTGGACGTCAGTCACTAACCAGAAGTTTGTGGCCGTATCTGCCCATTTCATTGAAACCGAAAGCTGCATTTTCCGCTCACGAACACTTAAATGTGTTGAGTACAGCGAGCGCCACACCAAAGAAAATCTTTCGAATTTCTTAAAAGATGTTTTTTGTCAATGGAACCTTGATTCGAAAATCGCTGCAGTTGTGACCGACAACGGAGCAAATATTATTGGAGCAGTAAGGTTAGGGCAATGGCGTTCTGTGCCTTGTTTCGCGCACTCACTAAATCTCATAGTGCAAAAGGGGCTTGAGGCAATTGATGATTTGCGCCAGAAGTGCAAGGCGATAGTGGAGTTTTTCCATCGCAGTTCTCATGCCCAAGCGAAACTCAAGGAGGTTCAAAAGCAGCTTGGGTTAAAGGAACTCAAGCTTAAGAGCGATGTTGTCACTCGATGGAACTCCACTTATGAAATGATGGATCGTCTGGCACAAAATAAGGATGCGTTGGCAATTGCCTTGCCAAATTTCAAGGCTGAATTGTGTCTGTTACCAGTTGAGTGGGTAACGTTGGAATCAATTCTTCCAATCCTCCAACCATTTTATGAGGTTACTGTTGAAGTATCTGCAGAAAAGCATGTAACGCTTTCAATGTTGTTAATTCTTTTTTAATATTTAAAGTTAAAAACTTCTTTAGGTCATATTGCTGACAAAAATTCTGCAATCAGCTATCCCCAAATCAGCTGATATTATACCTGGAGTGAATATGATTCGCATTTTAAGAGAAGAAATGCTCCTGCGGTTTGGAGATAATGAAAAAAACCCTCTATTTGCTGAGAGTACGGTTTTAGATCCGCGATTTAAGGCACGCGGATTTAAAAATGAATCAAATTTTAAATATGCCGTCGAGAATTTAAAAATAAAGCTACCGTCTTTGACGGTAGATACAGAATCTGCAGAACCAGCTGTTGTGGTTCAAAGAACAAAAAGTAAACCGTCGATTTGGGATACCTACGACAACGAATTCCAAACAGTTGTCAAGCCGACAAACAAAATCGCCGCGTCGCACCGGGAGATTGATAAATACTTGGGAGAGGAGTATTTAGACAGAAGAGAAGACCCATTAAAATGGTGGAACGAGAGGAAAAAGCAGTATCCTCGATTATTCAGTTACATGCAGAGGCGTTTATGCATTGTAGCCACTTCTGTCCCACGCGAACGCATATTTTCGTTAGCTGGACAAATAATTACAGACAGGAGAAGCTTATTGCAACCTCACAAGGTCGACCAACTAACTTTTCTACACAACAACATGGATTAAGTAAGTTTAAATCATATTTTTTTCAATATGTACTTTATTATTAAATATTTTCTTTTTTAGACAAGTTTGAAGTAATATGGAGACTCCGTATAGTACCTAATTTAGTTTTCAGTTGATTTATTATTACTTTTTTTTTTTTTAATTAGTTTAAGTTTTGTTGCAATGAAGCATGCATAGCAAGTTTTCTCGTTTTGTTAAATTTTAAATATTAAGTGTGAAAATAAGTGTTAACAAATAATAAGTTTAATTTTCCAAAAATCTTTAATTTTTTGTTTAAATTTAACTTTCGACTTTTTGAATTAATCACTAACTGATAGTACACCATTCGATCAGTCTGTTGTTTAATTCAAATATGCGAACGTTATATTTAAAAATAATGTAAATAGAATGGGTCCAAAACGAACGAACTAGAATGGGACCAAGATCAAGACCAACGAACTAGAATGAGACCATAACGAACGAACTAAACGAACGATCTAAACGAACGATCTAAAAGAACGATCTAAAAGAACGATCTTAAAGAACGATCTAAACGAACGATCTAAACGAACGAACTAGTTCGTTCATTGAAAACTGAACTACTTCCTTCAATTGAACTACGATGAACAACTCTATCTTGCAGAGAGTATAAAAATCTGTCGTGAACGTTAGTAGTTGTCAATGTCCTCTTGTATCAACATCGATGCTGTTTATTGTTATAATGTAATTATTTGTCGACTGTCTTATCCTGTATGTTTTTCATAAACTTTAAGAAATATTTTATTTATAAATATACTTATATTTATTATCTAAAGACACCCCTTAAAATTCCACGAGTGTGTGATACACGATGGCTATCAATCGAAGTAACTGTAAATAGAATTTTGGACCAGTGGCATGAATTGAAGCTTCATTTTGGTATTGCTAGTACACAAGAAAAATGTCTACAAGCTCAACACCTGTGCGATTTGTTTAAGGACATTAAGAACCTGTTGTACCTGCAATTCTTGAAGCCCATTTTGCAAGAAATGCAGTATGTAAACAAATGCTTCCAGAGCCAAGATACAAACTCAACCAAGTTGCTCAATGATCTTATAGTGGCCATAAAATCACTTCAAAATAAAAAACATTAACATTTTAAAAGAAGATTTTGAAAAACGTGGTAAGAGACCTGTATCTTGGCTACGAGTTCGAAAAACAGATCAAAACTGTTACAATGGACGTGGTTGAGGAGATGTCTATTCGGGAGTGCTGTACCAATTTTATAATAGAGCTCGTTAAACAGTTGAAGCAAAGGTAGGTCTTTATTATTTTGTTTTAATTGCATAAATAATAATTATTTTTATGTAATATCTTTCAGGCTGCCTGACAATTTGAAGTATTGAGGCAAAACGATTGCATTTGCGGTTGAAAATGTTTTGAAAATAAAACAGCAAAGCATTATTGAAGTCTTAGAATATTTTAATATTTCGAATATTGGAAAAATCGAAAGGAGTTAAGCTGTGAACTTGAGAGAACACCGAGAACACATTGAAATTCTGGCTGGAAGCGCTCGCGTATCGGAATTCCGGCGGAAACCAGGGGCTTCATGACCTGGCAAAAACTGCGCTACAGGTCATGTCATTGCCGTGGTCTAATGCGGAAGTGGAGCGGGTCTTCAGCCAGAAGATCTTGGTTGAATCCAAATTGAGAAATGGCATGATTTTAAATACGCTTAACTCAATTTTAACCGTCAGGTAATAAGGAAATAAAAAGTATTCATGTTCATTATGTTAATTTAATTTCAATTTCAGATACGGACTAAATCGTAGCAGCAAATGCTGCTATGATTACGTTTTGCCCCAAAAATGGTTGCGTGCAGTGAGCAACCGGTGTTATTATCCTGACGAGGAGGAAGTTAATTTAAATGAATTATTAAATAAAATATAAAATAAAAAATATTATTTTTAAGCTTATAACGAATATAAATTAATAATTATTATTACACTTCATACATGTTGAAATATATTAAAACAGTTGCCGATTTAAATTTATCTAAGAAAATATTGTTTTAATAACTAGCTTTTTTTCTCAGCTTTTGTTTTTTTTTATTTAGCGTTTTTCAGATTTATTTTTTTTTTTTTGATAATCTGGCTTTTCTTGCTCAGAAAATTATGGCAGCACTGCTACTCATGGACCCCCAGAGAGCTTCGGCAAAAAACCGAACGCAATAGCGCCCCGGCGAGTCGCCTCAGTCTGCCTCAGCAAGCGAAACGATGAGCACGGCTATGTCGCTTGTGTTCTCGTTTCGCTTTTATATGTTTTTCTCTTTCTAGCATGCCAGATACACACATTTTGTGATGTCAAGCGACTGCAGATTTCAGCAACCAGCTCGCTGGTAAAAATTCTATTTTCAACAAAACAGCGATTGAGCATGGAAAATATACCCCTTTTCTATTGCTTTAAGCGACAGATCACACAGTGTGGCTGTGATGGTTGAGTGGATGTGAAGTGCGCTTAATATCGTGGGTTTAAATCCTGGCTGGCGCGAATTGTCTATTTTATTTTTTTTAATTTTTCCTATTTTATGATTATTTTTTTTTATATTAAAACAACATGAATCATTTTAAATGCAAGACAATATTTTTATTAAAACAAATATTTTACATACAAAGAAGTAACAATTTGTCTATTTTATGACAAATTGTTTTGTTGTTGCTCAAAAGTTTTGGCGCGTGCCATCTATTTTGTTTCGATTTGACGCGCGCTCTTTTTTCTTTTGTTTTCATTATGGTCTTTTTTTCTCTCCTTTTTCTTTCATCAATATTGACCGCGCTTTTTTAGTCCGTTTCATTCCATGCCTAAATTTTTCAGTGGAAACATCAACTTGCGAACGAAATTTAATTAGATTCTTTAAAAAAGTTTATAATAACAATAGTGGTTATAGTGGTTATAAAATGAATAAGTGTTTGACAGGTGATACCAGAAAAAGCGGACGTAAGTATATTATTGATTCGTGCTTGCGAAACCTTAAAGACAGCTCAGAACACTTGCCGGTAAGATTGTTCAAGTTCCCCAAAAACGTGTCTGTCCGTCGCCAGTGGATTTCAAAGTGCAAGTTGCAAAGTGATGTCAACATTGATAAGGCCTTGATTTGCAACTTGCATTTTGAGAAAAAGTTTGTGGCAAACAAATATTTAAAGGTGCTATACCAACTCTGCTCTTATGTGATGAGCCAAATATAATTTAAAAATGTTTAAAATGGAAGAGAAAAGTAATCCCTTTGTTTTCTGCGATGAAGCAGACAAAATTTCTTAATTCTAAAATGCAGGTAAACATGCTGCGCTCGAGGATACGAGCATGGTTATTGAAGATAGCCCCATTGAAGAAAATACTGGCAGTTCAAGAGATAATGCAAGTCATCCCATTAATGACATATTTTGTGCAAATTGCATTAAAAAAAGAGAAGAAAGAAGATGCAAAAATTATTGCTCAAAGCATTAATTTTTACTCATCCAAGGCCTACAATTTTATGAGAGACGATCTGGCGCTTAACTTGCCATGTAAATCGTCATTACTAAGATGGGCTAAAGTGAAATACATGGTTCCTAGCCTTAATGAAAATTTATTAAAAACAATATTTTCAAATCTGATTGGCAAAAGCAAAACTGACGTATTAGTATTAGCGATAAAATTCCCACAGAGATAAAGTGGAAGGTTTTGTGGATGGTGGCATAGAATGATGTTTTGTGCAAGCAGATTTGTGTTTTAATGGTGAAGGGACTTTATGCAAATTAGAAGTTTGTTTTAAGCTATGTAGCAACTTCCACAGGTATCTCTGCCTGTAAATGAGCAGAGGTAATCAGCAGAAATATTAGAGCTGCACAAGACTTGGGCTTACAAATTAGAGCAATTGTATGCGACCAAGGGCCAAACAATCGTGGTGCATTTAACAAGTTTGGCATAAGCAAGTAAGAAAGGCTACAGTCAAGCAAGCCGACTGTAATAGACCCCGTACTCACTCTAGTGAGCGTTTTACCATACAAATAACTGACTGACTGATCTGTCTTATGGGAGCTATACGGACTTGTAAATCACCAATTTTCGACCGATTTGTCCTATGGGGATATAGGCGATAGTTGTTCGGTCCGGATCAAACTTGGTAGATAGTTATAATGGTACCATACGCATAATATGTGAATTTGGTTGCGATCGCTCAACTTAAACTACATTTCTCCATACAAATCACTAATTTTCGACCGATTTGTCCTATGGAAGCTATATGCTATTGTTGTCCGATCCGGACCAAACTTGGTGAGGATAGTTATAATGATACCATACACATAATTTGTGAATTTGGTTGCGATCGCTTAACTTAAACTACATGTCTCCATTAGTGTTGGGTTGTTCATGAGTGAGCGAACAAAAAAGAGTTGTTGAACAAACTGAGCAACTGAACATATTCACTTCAAGTTGTTCTTTTTTGTTCACTTGCTCCTTTTTGCTCACTTGTTCTTTTATGCTCAATTTTGCTCCGAGCTAGCTCCATAGTTCTTTAAGGGCATTTTGCGTTGCTGCTCATATCTGCGTTTGTTTTGGTTCAAATTTTCACTTTTGCATTAGCGCCAAACACGTTTACGCTTTTAAAAATTCGTTATGTCGCTAATTCGAAAATACAGTGAAATTTGGATTCACTTTGAAGAGAATGGAAAACAGCAAGCAAAATGCAAATATTGCAAGTGTGTCTTAAGCTGCAAGTTACAAAGCAACTTAAGCAGACACCTTAAGAGCAAACACTCGGAGAGCGGCTTTGTTGTGCAAAACGCACAGCCTAAAATCACTACCTTTGTGCATAAACCGATCCCAGCGAGCAAGTCCCAGCTTATTGACCGACAACTGGTTAAATTGATTGCCAAGGGTCACCACGCCTTGCGGCTAGTTGAGGAACCAGATTTTAAAAAGTTTGTGGATGATGTCTCTAATGCCTCGGGCTATAAGCTTCCGACAAGGAAAACGTTAACTTCATCGTTAATACAAAAAATGCGAGACGAGTACAATGGAACTATTTTGGAAGAGCTCCGTGCGGCAACAGCGGTCTGCCTAACTACAGACGGCTGGACATCACTTACAAATCAGAGCTATCTGGCGGTGACAGTTCACTTCATAGAGAGGGAATCCACAAAGCTGGCGTCATACACAATAGCTTGCCAGGCATTTGAGGAATCCCATTCTTCAACAAATCTTTGTGGATTTCTGCAAAAAATTGTTGGAGAATGGGAGCTTCAAAACAAAGTAGCTGCAATAGCATCTGACAATGCGTACAATATTGTTGGTGCGATACGTCTATGCAATTAGAGACATATCCGCTGTTTCGCTCATACTCTGAATATAATTATGCAAAAGGCTTTAGAAACAATGAGCAGTGTGTGCACAAAAGCCAAAGCTATTGAAGAATATTTTCAACGAAGTTCATCAGGTTTAAAAAAATTAAAGGATATGCAAATGCTGTTGAAATTTCCAGATCTGAAGTTAACCCAGGATGTGCCCACACGCTGGAATTCGAGCTTTAAAATGTTGCAAAGGCTATTGCAGTTAAAGGAAGCGGTTGTTGCATCCCTGTCGACTAGAACAGATTTGATATTAACACCAGATGACTGGGATTTAATTGATGAAGTTCTTCCGATATTGCAGCCATTCCAGCAAATAACCGAAGAAATTTCAGCAGAAAAAACGTCTTGTATGTAGAGAGTACAATCCTAGATCCAAAATTCAAAGGACGGATTTTCAAATCACAGGAAGCATACAAAAAGGCAGTGGCGGACATAAAAAAAAATCTTTTAAATATGCGTTCGGCCACCACAATACCCGTAGTTGTTGCGGTTAACAATGACAACCATCACTCGCAGCCTGTCGATCAAGATAATATATGAAATGACTACGACGCGACTTTTAAACAAGTCAGCAAGCCCACCAACAGCAATTAGGGAACTTGACAAGTACTTGGGTGAGGAGTACATAAACAGAAAGGATGATCCATTATAATGGTGGGATCAGCGGAAATCCCAATATCCGCTACTCTACTCTTACATGTTAAAGCGGCTTTGTATAGTCGCCACATCTGTGCCATGCGAGCGCATATTTTCAAGTGCAGGCGAAACAGTGAGCAAAAGGCGCACCCTATTGAAACCAAATACGGTGGAAAACCTTATGTTTTTGCAAAACAATATATAAATTCAAGCAAGTATTTTACTAACGTCCAAAAATTTGCCTGAATAAAACTTCTTTTTTTTATTAGTTCTAAAACAATTAAATGTTGGATCTCAATTTAAATAATTTTTACCAAAGCATTCCTAATGAAGGGAACTAAAACCTATATTTTTTATTTTTTTGTTACATTAAGTCTTAGATATACAAATAGTGAAATTTGAATGTTTGATTTAACTTGAAAGATAACGCATTTTGCTTTTATAAAGAGCTGTTGAACAGTTAACAAGGGAGGAG
Organism: Drosophila cardini; assembly: GCA_018903735.1. Classification (NCBI taxonomy): domain Eukaryota; kingdom Metazoa; phylum Arthropoda; class Insecta; order Diptera; family Drosophilidae; genus Drosophila; species Drosophila cardini. Next base: position 92,620 of record JAEIGM010000083.1, read on the forward strand.
CTAAGCAATGAGTGTGCAACTGAGCAATGTTGTTCAGTTGCTCACTTGTTCAGTGAGCAAGTGAGCAATATGAGCAAGTGAGCAATATGAGCAAGTGAGCAATATGAGTAAGCTTACTCACCTTGAGAAAAAGAAGAAGTGAACATGTTCATCTAAATGAACAAGGTTTACCCAACACTAGTCTCCATACAAATCACCAATTTTCGACCGATTTATCCTTTGGAAGCTATAGGCTATAGTTGTCCGATCCGGACCAAACTTGGTAATGATAGTTATAATGGTACCATACATTTTTGTGTCGAGTTATGGTAATGTGAAAAATGTTTTTTACAATTTGCGGGGGCGGTAGGGGGCGTGGCAAAAATTTTGAAATAAACTTGATCTGCCTGACATATAGGCGGACTTTCATTCCAAATTTGGTGGCTCTAGCTTTAGTGGTTTAGAAGATCCAGGTGTTCATACGGACGGACAGACGGACATCGCTATATCGACTCGGCTGTTGATGCTGATCAAGAATATATATACTTTATGGGGTCGGAAAAGCCTCCTTCTGCCTGTTACGCACATTTCGCTTCAGACAAACCTTATAGACCCCTCTACTCTTTTTTAGAGTACGGGGTCTAAAAATTCATACAAAATGAAAGGAAATAAAAATTTCAAATCAATATAATTTGCTTAACTGTGTGGAAATGGCTCTCTCAGATTTAGCTGCTTATACCAACAGGTTGAAGAATATTATTATATTAACTCAGCGGTTGTTGGTGATCAAGAATATATATAGTTTAGTTGGTTCGACACATCTTCTGCCTGTAATGCACATTATTCATGACATTCCTTTTGATTGGCGTCTTAAATTGAGCCGGCAACATTAATTATGACCAATGAAACTCCTTTAACAAAACTAAAGTTACACAATGTGTTAATTGTTTTAAGTTATTTAAAGACACATTAAAATATTTCTATTAAGAAAAGAGACCTTGAGAACTTGAATCGCATCACTTTCTTATCGAACTCATCATATTTTGAGACTTAATATAACATATAAGTGCAGTTAAAGGTCAGTAAAATCCAGAACATATGATAAGACATCGCTTTATTTCTTTTAAAATTAACGCAGTTCACTTATTTTAGTCACATTTTAATCTCTCAAGCTAACAGTTTAAGTTTGTGGTGTTCAAGTATAAAATGAACATTTATAGAATACAAATATTTTTTATACCTTTAATGGCTTTGCAAGTCAAGAGCTCGGTTAGTGATTTCATAAAGTTTCTTAAAAATATTTAATTAATTTAATTGTTGAGTGTCTCGCAGATTCCAAAGAAATGGATGCACAATGTGGAACTTATTGCTATCAAGTTGTGCAACCGCTGCAATACGCCCAATCGATTAAATCGAAAACAATTCAATCCTCTGAATTACAGGAGAACACCAAGGAACAGTCAGCAATAATCGAAAACTTTAAATCTCAACTGGCTAACTCTTATAAAAGCCTTAATCTAAATCAACAGAAACTCATTTTTCAAATTGAGAATCAAATAACTGATTTGCAATCTGAACTCAGCCAAAAATACAAACTAATAGCAGATTTACAATCGCAGATCAGCTCTAAAGATAAAGAAACAGTGGATTTAAAATCTGAAGTCAAGCATAAAGACAAACTTATAACTGATTCGACTTTCCGGATTAGCTCCAAAGACAAAGCAATTCTTGATTTGCAATCCAAAGTGGACCAAAAAGACGAACTGATAACAGATTTACAATCGCAGATCAGGTCTAAAGATAAAGATATATTGGATTTAAAATCCGAAGTGAAAGAAAAAGATGCACAATTTGGTGTGAAACTCAAACAGCTGGAAAATAAGATCACGGCATATAAACAGACTACGAGTTGTTTCAATAAAATGACCGAACTTCATACAATAGAACTACACGATTCAAAGGCTCAGACAGTCACAGTAGCCTGTGACTCGAAATTGGCAGGATCTGGATGGACTGTGGTCCAGCGACGAATGGATGGCAGTGTGAGCTTCAATCGAAATTGGACAGAGTACATGGAAGGTTTCGGAAACTTGCGAGGAAAGTTTTTCATTGGACTTGAGAAACTCCATTTGCTCACACAATCACAACCTCACGAATTGTATATTTCTCTATTGGATTTTAAGAATTATACTCGGTATGCAAAATATAGTAACTTTTCTATTGGTAGCGAGAAGGAGTTCTATGAATTGAATATAGTTGATGGATACTCTGGAAATGCTGGCGATTCTATGATCCTTCATTAAAACATGAAATTTAAAACACCAGATAGAGATCATGACATATACAACGGAACTTGCGCACCAAGTTTTAGTTCGGGCTGGTGGTTTTTCAATTGTTATTATTGGTAAGTAATAGATAATTTAAATTAAATTTAATTGCACTTTTAAATGTTTTGAATACTTGTTTACAGTAATTTTAATGGAAAGTATATAGACAAAGACACTGATGAGGAATTCCACGGTATTGAGTGGAGAATGTGGAAAGCAGATCGACCTTTAAAATTTTCTCAAATGATGATAAGACCAAAGTCTTATTGAATTGGTTTTTTGACTCTTAATGTTTTCTTATTAAATAAAATTTCTATATAAATTCAGAACTATAAATTCAAATAAAGTAAAGAGAAAGTGAAAGCTGATAAGATTTTGTGCTAATTTTAGCGGTATACGGCTGACCCCAAAATAGGCACAGAAATGCGATTTCAAGTGTGCACATCAGCGGAATTACACACACACACACAGATACTCTCACACGTACAGAGACAAGTATATCACCACTTAACTCAATATAAAGCGCCTTATTAATATCATAGCAGCCTTGTGTGTATTTGTGTGTGTGCAAGTCAGCATTTAGGGCGGAAAGTGTACTGTCCCTCGATGTCCTCAAACAGAACACCATCCGCTTATGGTTGCATTAAAACATTTCCAACACTTTAACACATTTTCCAACTTTTAATGACCCCAAAACCAAAACTGTGTCAGTTTTTTGCATGCGGACAAAAATTGGGGAAAATTTGTTCACACAGCTAACAGAAACAAGAAAGTAAAATACAGTCGAGCACGCCCGACCGTAGAATACTCTCTGCATTTTATTCCCGATTGCTTTAAAAAAAATCGGTATCTGGGTATATCAATTGATAGTACTTGCATTAAAACACGTTGAAACAAATACATGTGTTTGTATGTATGCACATACATCCATTAATACATATACAATTGGTTGGCACGGCCAGCATTCGCGGGCAGCGCTGCCGCTAGACAAGCAGCGAATCGTTCGTTCATATGCTTGTATGCTTCTGTCTCGTTTGCACACATGCATTGCCATTGCGTTCAATTATAAACTTTGTTACGCGTCTAGCTCTTTTGTTTATAGTCCGATTTATCTGCAACTTTCAGAATAGCTTAATATAATTTGTCACCAAACGAATGTGAAAGTACCATACTGTACGATTAGAACATATGCCTTAAAAATGACATTCAAGTTTGAAAATTATTGTTTTATTTCTTTTGAGAAAAGGGGGCGTGCCAGGCAAAATGACAAAATGACATGACATAATGACAATGTATTTTTGCTGTCTCTAAGAACCTGCATACCAAAATTGGTGTTCCTAAGTGCCATAGTTTCTGAGATATTCGCCTAAAACATCATTTTTTTACGAGTTGTTTCTAGTATTTTGCTCATTGTGGGCGAACGGGGCGTGGCATCGAAAAAAAAAGATTCTTGTATTGACTGACTTAATATCGAGTCGATAGAGACCAAATTCAAACTTGTAGCTCTTACCATCTCTGAAATCTGTTTGTTCGTACGGACAGACGGACATGGCTATATCGACTCGTCTTGTGATGCTGATCAAGAATATATATACTTTATGGGGTCGGCCACGCCTCCTTCTGCCTGTTACATACTTTTCACAAACCCAATATACTCTCTCTTGCAGAGAGTATGAAAAGGCCATAGTCAAAGCAAAAGAAAAAGCGCGCGCGTCAAATCGAAACAAAATAGATAGCACGCGCCAAAACTTTTGAGCAACAACAAAACAATTTGTCATAAAATAGACAAATTGTTACTTCTTTGTATGTAAAATATTTGTTTTAATAAAAATATTGTCTTGCATTTAAAAATGATTCATGTTGGAATAGGAATAGGAAAAATTAAAAAAAATAAAATAGACAATTCGCGCCAGCCAGGATTTGAACCCACGATATTAAGCGCACTTCACATCCACTCAACCATCACAGCCACACTGTGTGATCTGTCGCTTAAAGCAATAGAAAAGGGGCATATTTTCCATGCTCAATCGCTGTTTTGTTGAAAATAGAATTTTTACCAGCGAGCTGGTTGCTGAAATCTGCAGTCGCTTGACATCACAAAATGTGTGTATCTGGCATGCTAGAAAGAGACAAACATATAAAAGCGAAACGTGAACACAAGCTTCATAGCCGTGCTCATCGTTTCGCTGACTGAGGCAGACTGAGGCGACTCGCCGGGGCGCTATTGCGTTCGGCCGAAACTCTCTAGGGCTCCATGAGTAGGCAAAACATATGTTTTGAAAAAGGCTATAACCAACGAGAATTTAACTGATGTTAAGAGTAAACTTGAGAAGAATGACCCCATGCCATTAAGTTTTGATGAAGCATTAGCGTTTTTAATTGAAAATGGACTGACTAAGCAGCAATATCTCAATATGAAGGCTCTTAAAAAAACACGATGTGACATTTTTCCACCTTACGCTAAAGTTGCAGAAAATAAACTAAAATGTCGACCTGAGGATATCATGTACTCTGAAACAAAAGTTGAAGTCTCGTTACAAAATTTGTTAAATCACACAGTTGATCGTATTCTTCAGATGCCGCAGAACGTTATTGAAGTATCAAATTCAACGCTTTGTTCGTTAATATTATGTTATGGCTTCGACGGTTGTACAGGACAATCCGTTTATAAGCAACGATTTGAAGAAGATGATCGTATCGGAGTGGATTACTCTTTATTTGTAAGATTTATATATTCATTACAATTAAATGATGAATGCAATCAAGTAATATGGCTTAATTCTACTCCACAATCTGTAAGATATTGTCGGCCATTAAAACTCGAATTTATTGAGGAACAAAAGAACAAATATTGAAAGAAAAATTTAATTTGGATGCTCAAATAAAAAAACCTTAAAAATTATATGTATAATTTCAAAAGATGAAGTATTTTTGTGACTTACAAACCCTACATGACGTTAATTGACGGAAAGGTTTTAAATGCTTTAACTGAAACCAACTCTTGCCAAGTATGCCCATTATGTGGAGCAAAGCCAAACCAATTGCTAAAAACTACTGACTTCAACTCTGCAGTATTTGCTGTTAATTCCAAAAGCCTTCAATATGGAGTAAGCCCTTTACATGGGTTTCTGGAGTTTATATTGAAGTTTCATACAGATTATAGGTAAAAATATGGCGTGTTAAAGGATCTGACAAGCAAAACGTATGCCAACGAAAGCAGTACATCCAAAGAAGGTTGCGGAATGAAATGGGGCTTAATGTGGACAGCCCCAAACAAAATGGGCTGTCGAGCTGTTTTCCAACATTTTAAGATTTGATGATCAAATTTTAAGAAACTTTTATATAATATTAATTTCAATTTCTTGCGATAGTTCCATTTGGGTTTTGGGAGAAACAAAGCAAAACAAAATCTAAAAGAACGATCGGAAATCACATGCTAGAAAGAGCAGTCGGCTAGAGAATATAAGTGATGTGTTTAACAGAGCACTTGACTCATCAGACCCACTTATTTCTAGCCTTAGTTTAAAAGAACGAGCTCGGCGAAATAGGAGATATTCTTTCTCCTCAGAAGTTGTTAAACTTTAAGAGGATTGTTCTCACAATACTTCAAACCATCACACCGGCTCAACCGAAAGCCAAAATGAGGAAGATGATTCTGATGGCACAGATGGGGACACTTATGATGACAATTGTATTGAGTTGGAAGAAGAAGAAAGTAATTAAAATTTTTGTTCAGGTATTGAAAGCAAATTTAAACAAGAAAGAATGCTATAGTCGCCTCGCGACTTTAGGATACCCGTTACTCAGTTTTATTAAATTGTTAACAATGGGATATGATAATAATAATAGTACAATCGTTTAGGCAATCGGCCCTAGTGAGTTTAATTCAGATGGCTTGGGAAACACAGAAAATTTTCATACAAATTCATATTTACAGCGTATTTTTGACCGATCGTCCATATGGGAGCTATACGATATAGTCCCCCGATTTGGATGAAACTTTGTCAGTATGTTTATTTTATTGACAAATACATTCTGTGTGAGTTATGTCATATGAATATGCATGTGCATACATACAAACAGATGATTTTGTTTCGACGCCTTTTCCTGCAAGTACTATCAATTAATGCGGCCATACACGTTTCACGGGCTAGTCGAGCCTGGTTTCAGGAGATGCAAATCACCACCATGTCATGACTTGCTCGATCTCCGGACTTGAATCCTATAGAGAACATGTGGGGAAACCTTGCCAGGCGGGTTTATGCAGATGAAAGAAAATTTTAATCGGTGGAAAAACTTAGAAAAATGGTTTCTCAGGAATGGGCTGAAATTCCACAAGCCGAGTTTCAAAAAACGATTGATTCGATGCCAAATCGTGTTTTTGAAAAAATTCAAAAATCTGAGGGATGGACCCATTATTAATTAGCATTTAGACGTTTTTATGAAGTTTGTTTTTGGATTTTTAAACATTTTACAACAAAAGTGCCTTTAATTGAATTTCTCGCTTCATTATGAAATTTTTTTGTTTTTCTAACATTATAAGTTTCTTGTTTGAAAAAAATATAAAAAATAGTTGTGTTTACATAAAACGAATATATAGATGTGATTAAATATAAAAAGTGATACCAACATGCATAAGATTCAAATTAAGCTAACAAAAATGAGTGCTTTTAATTGAATTTCGGGGAGAGTATGTACAAAATTTCAAGCTTCTATCTCATCATTACCCATAGTGCACTCTATTTAATCAAAACTATCCGCCAGAAATACTTTTTTTCAGCAACATCTTTCCACTTTTTCTTCCGGGATAAAATGAGTTCTTGGGACAGATTGATCAATAAGATCGTAAAAAAAGAGTAGTTTTTTCCTAAGCTGATGAGACTGGAGTCATGCCGCTCAGATTCGAGGTATTTGCAGTTTCCAGGAAAATGGTAAGGGTCGGGAAGGGTGGTTGTGAAGTTCCCGAAGCAATTACTTCAGGAACTTAATTTTCCTGCATACAATTCAAGCAAAAGTCCTTTATACTATTGAAAATATTGGCCTATATGATAAATGCTGGTGGGAATAAGAAACATGCAAGCTTATACCTGCCTGCTTATGTTTATGTCTGTCTTGTTTACCCATGATTTGATTTTGTTTTAAACAGGAGATAGATTCTATATCTCTAGATTTTGCCTCACACACTTTTTTTCACTTTTGCAATTGATGGCAGGACGAAGCAGAGGGACGGAGTATTGGCTAGTGAGTGAGAAGAACCGCAACATTTGGCTGCTTACGAGAGTGTAACTTTAATTCATCATAGTTCTTAATAGCTAATAGCGTTGCCACTTAACATATTACATAGAGCTGCCATAGCGACACTATTCCTCAATTCGTATGTTAATACTTATTTTAATCCGAGCAACGCAGTACATTTCATATAATTCTCTTTGGACCAGTTCTTAGTCAGAAAATCGGCAATTATTTCATTGGTTGAACAGTACGTTAAATTGATTTAATTTTGCCCAAAACAATTTTTAACATGGTGATATTTTACATCAATGTGTTTGTTTCTGGCGTGATGAACTGGATTTTTTACAAGATTTAAAGCGCCTACATTTTCGACATGCATGGTTACACAATCAAGTTTAAAATACAAATTCATTTCGCTGCCATATATTCTGCCTTCGTGCTGCTTAGTGCAATCGATTTTAGGTTTCTTGACGTCTACGAAAAAGCAGCTCTTCCCCATATGAATGTGTATCCTCTAAATGACTTCCTATCGGTAGAGTCACCTGCCCAATCTGCGTCTGCGTAGCCAGGTATATCCACTCCGGATTTCTTGTACGTCAGCGCCAAGTTTGCCGTTGTGTGCAGATATCGTAGAACTAGCTTTGCCGCAGCAATATGCTCGCCGTGTGGATTCGAATTCCTCTGCGAAAGCTTGCAGACTAAGTGCAAAACATCTGGTCGTGAACACAGCGCATCAATGATCACATGACAGATTGATATTCGGTCATATCGATGCGCAGTTGACACAGTTCTCATGGTTGACTTGAATATTAGCTTTTAACGGCGTTGAAGCTGTGTGGTAATTGTCCATGCCCATCTTATGAAGCAATCCTTTTATATGCTTGTTTTGGCTCACACGTATAGCACCGGTTTCGCCTTCTCTCTGGATTTTCAAGCCCAAAAAGTTTGTTATTGGACCTTGTCGACTACCTGAAATTCAGAACAAATAGCTTATTTAGAGTCCAGCATCTCACCCTCGTTTGAACACGCCAATATCAAGTCGTCAAAATATACAGCGATTATGTTGATCGTTTTTTTCTCTGTACATTTTGTGCAGAAGCATGATTCGCTCTCGCATGCTTTATGGCCCATCTAGCTGGTGTACATATAGCTAGTACTCACTGGGGAGTACGTCTCTTCGTAGTCTATGCCATATCTTTGACTGCAGCCCTTTGCAACTAAACGCGCCTTATAGTGCTCGACTTCTCCAGCTGCATTCGTTTTCAACGTGTACACCCATTTGCAGCCTATCGGCTTCTTTCCAGATGTTTCGTTACCAATTAGAGCATCATACTCTTCCTGCATTGCCGACTTCCATTTATTGGCTTGGGGACTCTGTTGTGCTTGCTGGACAGTTAAGGGAACTTTGATGTCATTGGCTAACATCATATTCAGCACATTGTATTGAAGACTTGGCCTACCACGCAAGCCAATTCTTATAATTTTTGGTCTGCCAGGATCCGTTTTCGGTGTTGTATTTTCCTGGACAGAATTTACGGCCTCTTCTTCCGACTGCCTCCGCTCAATATCTCCGCCTTGATTATAGTAGCATATTTGTCGTAAATCTTAGCAAATTCACGATAGAATTCCACATGATATCCACTTGCAACTGCCTTTTCTGCCGACAAAAAATTGCACTGCAAGTCTGGAACAAATAGCACGTCCTTCAGTGTAATTAGTGTAATTGTTTGTTCAGATAATTTCATTGTGTTTCTCAAACATATCGGATATTTCACGGTGTGTACACATATGCACAGTGGTTGGGCTTGTACTGAGCCGCTGCCAAAAATACTTCTAATTGTGATATCGTAATGAAATTTTTACGAAAAATATAGAAAAATATTTTGAATATATTGTGAAAAAAATGGATAAATCAGACTATTATATAAAAAAGCTGCCATAGGAACAATCGGTGAAAAATTGATTCTTAGTATAAAACAAGTAAGAAAGGCTACAGTCGAGCGAGCCGACTGTAAAAGACCGCGTTTACCATACAAATAAGTAATTTTTGACCGGTTTGTCCTATGGGAGCTATAGGGTATAGTTGTCCGATCCAGACCAAATTTGGTGAGGATAGTTATAATGGTACCATACACAAAATGTGCTAGTTTGGTTACAGTCGCTCAACTAAAACTTCATGTCTCCATACAAATCACGAATTTTCGGCCAATTTGTCCATTTGTGATGTGAAAATAGTTTTTTATAATTTGCGGGGGCGGTTGGGGGCGTGGCAAAAATTTGAGATAAACTTGATCTGCCTGACATATAGGCGGACTTTTATTCCAAATTTGATAGCTCTAACTCTTGTAGTTTAGAAGATCCAGGTGTTCATACGGACGGACGGACAGACATCGCTATATCGTATCGTATCGTATGATGCTGATCAAGAATATATATACTTTATGGGGTCAGAAATGCCTCCTTCTGCCTGTTACGCACATTTCGCTTCAGACAAACTTAATAGGCCCCTCTACTCTTTTTTAGAGTGCGGGGTCTAAAAATGTCTGTTTATTGACCGATCTCAACCAAATTAATATCATACACATTTTTTAGCATCCCATAAAATTTCGTTGAAATCGGAGTACACTATATCACATATGGTTATAATTGCCACGATCAGTTCCTTTTGGTATTGATTGAGACATTTGGTAAGTGCAGCGCAAAAAAATCGTTTCCTTCTTATTCAGCCAATCACTTTGATATTGAACCACTGAAGATTTCTTGCGATTGTACTGTTACCAAAAGGTTACGATTCATTTACATATGTACGCAATACGTTTTTGTAGATCGCCCAGCTCGGTAATAAGTATAGCAGTTCTTTTCAATTTCTCTGTGTACAATTTTAATGAAATTGTTCAACTTTTCTGAATTGGTTCCATTTTCTAAACACAAAAGATTAACTAGAAAGAAAAGTACAGTCGAGCACGCCCGACCGTAGAATACCCTCTGCAATTTATTCCCGATCATTTAATAAAATCGGTATCCAAGTATATCAATTGATACTTGCAACAAAACTCGTTGAAACAAAAACATCTGATTGTATGTATGCACATATACATTTGACATTATAAGTATGCACACACATATGTATGTGTGTATATGTAATACATACACAATTGGTTGGCACAGCCAGCATTCGCGGGCAGCGCTGCCGCTAGAAAGCAGCGAAAACGTTCGCTCACATGTTTGTATGTTTCTGTCTTGTTTGCACACATGCAGTGAAATGGCGTTAAATTATAAACTTTGTTACGTGTCTAACTCTTTTGTTTATAGTCCGATTTATATGCAACTTTCAGGATAGTTTGATATACTTTGTCTTCAAACGAATGTGAAATAACAATACTGTACGATAAGAACATATGCCCTAAAATCGGCCTTGAAGTTTAAAAATTGTTTTATTTTTTGTGGGAAACGTGGGCGTGGCTGCCCAAAATTTTTATAGACAATGCATTTATGCCGTCTCTAGGAACCTCCATACCAAAAAGGGTATTCCTAAATGCTACAGTTATTGAGATATTCGCCTAAAACACCAATTTTTTCCGAGGTGTTTCTAGTTTTTTGCTCATTGTGGGCGAACGGGGCGTGGCATCGAAAAAAAAAAAGATTCTTGTATTGACTGACTAAATATCGAGTCGATAGAGACCAAATTCAAACTTGTAGCTCTTACCATATCTGAAATCTGTTTGTTCATACGGACAGACAGACAGACGGACATGGCTATATCGACTCGGCTTGTGATGCTGATCAAGAATATATATACTTTATGGGGTCTGCCACGCCTCCTTCTGCCTGTTACATACTTTTTTTTTTGCACAAACCCAATATACTCTCTCTTGCAGAGAGTATAAAAATATATAGGCGTGCAAAAACACACTTATAAAAATTGTTTGCCAAAATCAAATTGAGATAAAAATCAAATCAAGTAAAAACCATTAATTAATAAAATATGAATGATTTTACAAAATCATACACAACTACAAACAACAAAGACAGAACAAAACAAGAAAGAATGCTATAGTCGCCTCGCGACTTTAGGATACCCGTTACTCAGTTTAATTATATCATTAACAGTGGGATATAATAATAATAAAATTACAATCGTTTAGGCAATCGACCCTCTTGATTTTGATTCAGATGACTTGGGAAACACAGAAAATTTTCGTACAAATTCATATTTACAGCGTGTTTTTGACCGATCGTCCCTATGGGAGCTATACGATATAGTCCCCCGATTTGGATGAAACTTTGTCAGTATGTTTATATTATTGACAGATATATTCTGTTCAAGTTTCACTTCGATTGATTGGCCAACGCAAAAGTTATTCATATAAATTCATATTTGGAGGGTATTTTTGACCGATTGTCCCTATGGGAGCTATACGATATAGTTGTCCGATTTGGATCAAACTTGGTATATGTACTCCCTAGACATGTACTTTCTGTGTAAATTTGGTTTAGATAACATTGCTAACAAAAAAGTTTTCTATACTAAAACATGCTATTTTTACCTGTGTTTACCTTTATATGGACATTGAACGCCCTAAAGTGGGCGTGCCAAAAAACAAAAACAAGCTTGTACTGCCTCGGCATTTTATCTTTCATTTGCGACCACTCGGACGGACGACATGGCTATATCGACTCGGCTTGTGATGCTGATCAAGAATATATATACTTTATGGGGTCGGCCACGCTTCCTTCTGCCTGTTTTCACAAACCCAATATACTCCCTCTTGCAGAGAGTATAAAAATATAGGGGTCTATTAAGTTTGTCAGAAGCCATATGTGTGCAACAGGCAGAAAAAGGCGTGGCCGACCCCATAAATCTATTCACCAAAAAAAGGTTATGTTGTCCGTTTGGTTAGATTTCAAGGGGATCGTTTATTTTGAGCTTTTGCCGGGCAACACAAAAATTAATTCTGAAGTTTATTGCAATCAACTAGACAAATTAAGTGATGCACTCAAAGAAAAGAGACCAGAATTGGTCAATAGAAAAGGTGTAGTGTTCCATCAGGATAATGCGACACCCCATACAAGTTTGATAACTCGCCAAAAGCTATTGCAGCTTGAGTGGGATGTGCTACCACACCCACAATATTCTCCAGACATGGCACCTTCGGACTATTACTTGTTCCGTTCTCAGCAGAATTTTTTGGGTGGTACAACCTTCACCTCAAATCAGGACTTCAAAAAGAACTTGAACCAGTTTTTTGCCAGCAAGGATAAAAAATTTGATGATCGCGGAATCAATCTCTTGCCTGAAAGATGGCATTTGCATTGGGGTTCGTTGTTAATATTTTGTGATTGAAACACAATTAGAAGAAAATCCAGTCATGAACACTAATTTCGCACTGTGTGTTTAAAATAAAATTGTGCGTGTGTATACTAATATTTTTTCGTTTTAAAAGCGCTTCTAAAGCTCGATTTTTAGTAAATAATTTCAACTTTGGGAAGGATTATGTAAAAGAGTTTAGAATTGTTCCTGTATTTGTTGTAGCGTTTTCAATTCTGAGTCGACTGGTATTTGTCTTAATATCCTCTTTTTCCCTTTTTTTTGGCGCAATTTGCATTTTAATTAGGTAACCTCACTTTTTCCAACGTCGATTTGTTTGCTGTGTGGAAAAGCGAGAGGGACCGGCACGAACGAGAGAAGGCTATTCAAAGATATTTTGAACTGCATGCGTGCAATAATGTGGATGAAGGAATTTTAAAAGTAAAAAGCCACCAATTTGCAACAATTTGCACTTAAATTGGCTTAAATGTAATAGTACATATAACAATTTTGAAAGAAGACATTCGCAGTGAATAAACGTTACAACTTTGCCTTAAAAAAAAGTGATGGGCCTGTTGGACGCCCACTTCTTCAAAAGGCGAAAGCGCTCAAAGACTGCAAGCAGCGGAACTTTCCAAGCTCCAAGATAATGATGTTTCTTGCTAGTTCACGCAGCAATCGCAGCTGCCCGGAAACAAGGACTTCATGATCTTGTTGCAGTTCTTTAAATACTTGTAAGAAGAAAATACTTGTAAAAGAAAATGATTTTTCAGAACAATATGAGTTCGAAGACAGCCTTCTTTTTCTAGAAAACTTTGAGCTGGAAAATGAAAAAAATTATTAAAATAAAATAAAAATAATTAAAATTTCAAGTTTTGGGGGTGTAACGGGGCGTGACGAAACTCCTATCGGCATCCTTAGCACGTATAGGTGAATTAATTTGGAAAGTTAATATCTAAAAATGCACGTAAAATATAACTTTTCGATTTTTTAGGCGGAAGGGGCGTTGACACGCCCATTTTTTCAGAAAAGCTTTAAACTGGCTATAACATAAAAAAAACGCAGTGAAAAATATCTTTTGATTAACTCGAGCACGCTCGACCGTATAATACTCTTTGCATTTTATTCCCTTTTGTTTTAATAAAATCGGCATCCGAGAATATCAACTGATAGTACTTGCAATAAAACGCGTTGAAACAAAAACATCTGTTTGTATGTATGCACACACACATATGGCATTACATGCATACATACTTTTGTATGTATAAGTATACCATTGGTCGGCACGACCAGCGTCCACAGGCAGCGCTGCCGCTACACAACCAGCGAAAACGTTCGTTCATATGTTTGTATGTTTCTATCTCGCTTGCACACATGTATTGACATTGCGTTCAATTATAAACTTGTTACGCTTCTAGCTCTTTCGTTTATAGTCCGATTTATATGCAACTTTCAGGTTTATATAGTTTGTCTCCAAAGGGATTTTAAATTACAATACTGTACTGTTGGAATACCATCAACGTACAAACGATACCATTACATTATACACTGAATTATGAATTTTTAAACAAGAAAGAAAAGTACAGTCGAGCACGCCCGAACGTAGAATACTCTCTGCATTTTATTCCCGATCATCTTAATAAAATCGATATCCGGGTATATCAATTGATGCTTGCAACAAAACACTTTGAAACAAAAACATCTGATTGTATGTATACGCATGCACATATACATTTGACATTATATGTATGCACGCACATATGTATGTGTGTATATGTTATACATACACAATTGCTCGGCACAGCCAGCATTCGCGGGCAGCGCTGCCGCTAGAAAGCAGCGAAAACGTTCGCTCACATGTTTGTATGTTTCTATCTCGCTTGCACACATGCATTGGCTTTGCGTTCAATTATCAACTTTCTTACATGTCTAGCTCTTTTGTTTATTGTCCGATTAAGATGCAACTTTCAGGATAGTTTAATATATTTTGTCTTTAAACGAATGTGAAATAACAATACTGTACGATAAGAACATATGCCTTAAAATCGGCATTGAAGTTTGCAAATTATCTTATTTCTTGGGAGAAAAGGGGGCGTGGCAGTCCAAAATTTTTGATGACAATACAATTACACCGTCTCTAGGAACCTACATACCAAAATGGGTGTTCCTAAGTGCCATATTTACTGAGATATTCGCCTAAAACATCAATTTTTTACGAGGTGTTTCTGGTTTTTTGCTCATTGTGGGCGAACGGGGCGTGGCATCGGAAAAAAAAAAGATTCTTGTATTGACTGACTTAATATCGAGTCGATAGAGACCAAATTCAAACTTGTAGCTCTTACCATCTCTGAAATCTGTTTGTTCATACGGACAGACAGACAGACGGACAGACGGACAGACGGACAGACAGACAGACGGACAGACGGACATGGCTATATCGACTCGGCTTGTGATGCTGATCAAGAATATATATACTTTATGGGGTCTGCCACGCCTCCTTCTGCCTGTTACATACTTTTCACAAACACAATATACTCTCTCTTGCAGAGAGTATAAAAATGCTAATCTGGTCACACTTTAATTTGATCTCTTTTTTCATCGTAAGCCAAACTGTAACGTGGTGTCAAGTTCCAAACGAAAAAATAATCTTAAAATATAAAAGGAATCAGCATATAAAACATAAATTAAATATCCCGAGTTTTCTTGTATTTACTTTATCTCGTTTTCTAATAGGTTATGGGCCCAGTCCATGCCAGTTTAAAAGAAATTACAATAGTTGCAAATAGTTGTGAAATTAGTTCTACGTGCGTGCTTGTGCATTTTATATATATATAGCAGTGTGTATATATATAACATAAAAAAACATAATGGAGAAGAACAAGAACAATATTAAACCTTTTAATGGCGAGAAATATTTCGTATGGAAATTTCGAGTCAGGGCTTTATTAAGTGAATTAAATATACATACTTAAAGTGGTGGATGGAAGAGATGAACACGGTTGCGTATTTGCTGAATACTATGCCTTCATCTTACAGTAGCGTAATAACTGCAATTGAAACTGTATCGGACGACACTCTATCTCTATTAGGTTTTGTAAAAAATAAGTTCGATTTTGAAATAAAATTAAGAAGTGAAAGTACAGATACAAGTAAAAAGGTTATGAGTGCAGTTGGAAAAGCAATTATAATTTTAATAAAAATAATGTTTTTAAGGCTAGAAACGCACAACAAAAAAAATTGTTTTAGGGAA
The DNA here is from genome assembly GCA_018903735.1 of Drosophila cardini. NCBI lineage: Eukaryota > Metazoa > Arthropoda > Insecta > Diptera > Drosophilidae > Drosophila > Drosophila cardini. The sequence continues at coordinate 108,716 of JAEIGM010000083.1, forward strand.
AAGCTAAAAATAATATGAAATGTCATTATTGTGGAAAAGAGGGGCATTTAAAGAAAAATTGTTACCATTTTATTAGGATTAATAAAAACAAAGCAGAAAATAATAAAGAAAACAATAATAAAGATAAAAGTCAAGCTCAACTTGCAACATCGACACACGGGTTTGCGTTTATGATGAAGAAAGTAACAAACTATAATAAAACAAACTATGAACGTGTTTTTATACTCGATTCGGGCGCAACTCATCATTTGATCAATGACGAATCACTGTTTGCTGATTACGTGGTTTTGGAGCAGCCCATTAAAATCGCGGTGGCAAAAGTAGGCGATTTGTGCGACTGCACAGTGGACACAATATCACTTTGGAGGATGTGCTTTATTGCGAGGAGGCAGCAGAAAACCTCATGTCCGTCAAGCGCCTGCAACAGGCTGGGATGACGATTAAGTTCGAAAGTGACGGTGTGTCAATATCCAAAAATGGAGTGATCGTTTTTAAGGAGTCAGGTATGTTCAATAGTATACCTGTTGTTAAATTCCAAGCACACAGCGCAGATGCTAGGAATAAAAATTAATATCGGCTATGGCATGAAAGATTGGGACATATAAGCAATGGAAAATTAATTGAAATAAAAAAAATAATTTATTTTGTGACAGCAGTCTTCTTTATGACTTAGAAATATCAGATGAAATTTGTGAACATTGTTTGAATGGAAAACAGGTTAGGTTGCCACTTAAACAGTATAAAGAAAAAAGTTATATAAAACGATCCTTGTTTATAATACATTCTGATGTTTGTGGCCCAATTACACCAGTAACAATAGATGATAAAAATTATTTTGTAATTTTTATAGACCAATTTACACATTATTGTGTAACCTATTTGTTGAAATACAAATCAGATGTATTCAACGCATTCAAAGATTTTGTGGCAAAGAGCGAAACTCATTTTAATCTTAAGATTGCCAATTTGTATATTGACAATGGTAGAGAGTACCTGTCGAATGAGATGCGCGACTTCTGCATATCAAAAGGGTTGAGTTATCATTTAACCGTGCCACACACACCTCAGTTGAATGGTGTGTCGGAACGAATGATAAGGACCATTACAGAGGAAGCTCGTGCCATGGTAAGTGGTGCACAACTAGACAAAAGCTTCTGGGGTGAAGCTGTCCTAACGGCAACATATTTAATAAATAGAACCCCAAGCAAAGCACTGGGTCTCGGCACAAAAACCCCATATGAGATGTGGCACAATAGAAAGCCCAATTTAAAATATCTTACAGTGTTTGGTTCAACTGTGTATGTACACAATAAAATTAAAAACGGTAAATTTGATGAGAAATCATATTTATAGGATATGAACCAAATGGACTAAAATTATGGGATGCCATTAAAGAAAAATTTATGGTTGCAAGGGACGTTGTTGTAGACGAAACCAATATGGTTAATTCTAGAGCAGTAAAATTTGGAAAAGAAGTCCCGAATGAGAGTAAGGAATATGATCAGTTTAATTTCTAGAATGAAAGTGCGGAAAATGATAAAACAAAATTCCCGAATGAGAGTAAGGAATATGATCAGTTTAATTTCCAGAATGAAAGTACGGAAAATGATAAAACAAAATTCCCGAATGAGAGTAAGGAATATGATCAGTTTAATTTCCAGAATGATAGTACGGAAAATGATAAAACAAAATTCGCAAATGATAGTAAGGAATGTGAAAAACTGAATTTTTCGAAAGAAAGTAGAAAAAGAAAACTAATCTCCTAAATGACAGTAAGGAAATATATATCCCGAATGAGAGTAAGGATTGTAAAACTGCTGATAATGAGGATACAAATGTTGCAAATAGAAAAAATGAAAGGCTAAAGAACAAGCCTAGAGTATCCTATTTTGATGATGATGATAATAGTCCAAACAAACTTGTTTAAACGCTCAAAGAATATTTGATGAAGTCCCAACTTCATTTGATGAGATAAAACATAGAAACGATAGATCTGAATGGGAGGAAGCAATAAGGACAGAGTTGAATGCCCATGAGATTAATAACACCTGGACAGTTGTACAAAAGCCAACTGATAAAAATATTGTAGGTAGTAGATGGGTATTTTCCATTAAATATAATGAACATGGAATACCAATAAAACACAAAGCTAGATTGGTTGGGGTTGGTTGGGGGAAAGGGGGAAAGTACACAAGGCAAAGCTCCTGATTGCGTCCAACTTGGTGGGCGCCAGTGTGATCCTTGTCCCTGCTCTCTTCAAGTCGACTCACTACCTCCACGTGGTTTCTCCTGGATTGTAACTTAGCACCCGCTGAGTTATAAACCAAAGTGTGCGGCGGGATCCTAATCCTTAAATTAGGTTGTGGCGTAGGACTTGATATCCACCCATGGAAAAAAGCAACTTCAGTGAAGGATGTAAGAGGAGCCTCGGATAGATACCCGAATAACGTTGACGACCACGGCAAATACAATAAGGACAATGATTTGAGAGTATGCACTTGGAATGTACGGACACTGTACAGACCCGGTGCCACCCAACAACTGGTGGATACTCAGGAACTTGAAGGCTGACATTACAGCTATTCAGGAAATGCGATGGAAAGGAAAGGGATGCAGGAAGAACAAGGATTGTGACATTTACTACAGCTGTCATACAGATAGGCATGAGTTTGGTTGTGGATTCGTCGTAGGAGTCAGGTTACGGCACCGAGTCTCACAGTTTACACCTGTGAACGAGAGACTTGCGACGATCCGAGTAGCTGCCAAATTCTTCAACATCAGCCTTATCTGTGCGCACGCCCCGACGGAGGAGAAGGACGACGCTACCAAGGATGCTTTCTATACAGAGCTCGACCGAGCGTATAGCCGCTGCCCGTCACATGACGTTAAGATCCTCCTTGGAGATTTTAATGCCAAAATCGGGCGTGAGGGCATCTTTTGAGCAACCGTCGGACAGCATAGCTTACATGAGTCTACCTCGGAAAACGGGCTTAGACTTATAGGCTTTGCTGCTGCGCACAATATGATAGTTAGTAGTTCAAGATTCCGTCATCTCGACATCCACAAAGCAACCTGGCTGTCACCTGATCGTCTGACTTGCAACCAGATTGATCATGTTGTGATCGATGCAAGGCATGCGTCTAGCATCTTTGATGTGAGATCGTGTCGGGGTCCTAACATCGACTCCGACCACTACCTTGTCGCAGCCAAGGTTCGCGCACGACTGGGTGTCGCGAAAATCTCACGTCAAGGTTTGCAAAGAAAGCTTGACATCGGAAAGCTGCAATCACAACAGCACAGGGATGCCTTCTCCACTCGACTCTCAGTCCGCCTCGGCCAGCTCTCTCCAACTCCTATAAATAGTTCAGATATGTGGACGTGCATATCTGCTGCCATCAACACTTCTGCTGTGGAAACCCTTGGATTCCAACGTCCTCCAAAACGGAATCCATGGTATGACCAGGAGTGTCGGGAAGCGACTGCTGCAAAAGACGCCGCATACAGACGAACGCTGCAAGCAGGAGCCACACGAGCAGTGGTAGATATTTATAGGATGCGGAGACGAGAAGAGAAGCGCCTTTTCAGGAAGAAGAAACAGGAGATGGAAAGGCTTGAGTGTGAGAAGTTGGAGAACAGCAGGAGCAGGAATGATGCCCGTGATTTCTACCGGAGAGTCAAACGCATGACTCAAGGGTATAAGTCTGGATCTCTTGCCTGCAGGAATGATGATGGAAATCTTGTCACAGATGCAGGGATCGTACTGAGGTTATGGAGGGATCACTTTGAAGGTCTTTTGGCTGGAGACAACCAGGAGTCCGACGAAGAAGATCCACTAACCCCAATCAGAGATGATGGTGTTGAAGTTCCCATCCCTAGCTATACGGAAGTCGAGGTCGCCATTAAGCGCCTTAAAAACAATAAAGCCGCGGGAGCGGACGGTCTCCCGGCTGAGTTGTTTAAGACTGGAGGCGATGAGTTGGTAGGGTGCATGCACCAGCTCATTTGCAACGTATGGCTAGCGGAAAGCATGCCCAATGATTGGAACCTCAGTATGATCTGCCCCATTCTGAAGAAGGGTGATGCGACACAACGCACCAACTATCGTGGCATCAGCCTTCTCCCCGTCGCATACAAGGTTCTCACGAGCGTAATGTGTGAGAGACTTAAGCCGTATGCTGAAGCATTGATCGGACCATATCAATGCGGCTTTCGTCCTGGTCGGTCCACAGTTGACCAGATCTTCACACTGCGCCAAATCCTGGAAAAAAGCGTACGAGAACCAAATCGACACCTACCATCTGTTTGTCGATTTCAAAGCTGCTTTTGATAGCCCGCGGCGAGGGCGCCTGTTCGCCACCATGTCTGAGCTTGGTATTCCTGCAAAGCTAGTACGGCTTTGTAGTATGACATTGAGCAACACCATCAGCTCTGTCAAGGTAGGAAATGACCATTCCGAAACCTTTAATACCAAGCGGGGTCTCAGACAAGGCGACTCGCTGTCTTGTGTGCTCTTCAATCTGCTGATGGAGAGTATCATAAGAAAGGCTGAAGTACATCGGATGGGCACAATTCTGGGAAACAAATGTGTCCAGCTCCTTGGCTACGCTGATGATATTGATATCATTGGTCGAACCAAGCGTGATGTTACTGCGGCTTTTGGAGCTATTGAAAGAGAATCAGCTAGAGTTGGACTTGCAGTGAATATGGGCAAAACAAAGTTTATGGTGTGCAGTAATAGAGAGTCGCGGCGTCTTGACTCACATCTTACTGCTGGAGACTATGACTTTGAGTCCGTCAAGGACTTTGTCTACCTAGGAACTGCAGTGACCAGCAAAAACGATGTCAGCCTGGAGATCAAGCGGAGGATCACACTTGCTAACAGGAGTTACTTTGGGCTCAGTAGGCAAATGAACAACAGAGCTCTCTCTCGAAAGACGAAGATCACACTATACAAGACACTCATCATTCCAGTGCTTCTTTATGGTGCGGAAGCCTGGACAGTGACGCAGTCGGATGCAGCTGCTCTTGGTGTCTTCGAGAGAAAGATCCTACGCAAGATCTTCGGACCTGTTTGCGTTGGCGGAACGTACCGTATTAGATGGAACGACGAGCTGTATGAGCTATACGGGGATGTGGACATAGCTAAGCGAGTTAACATTCAGCGTCTTCGCTGGCTTGGTCACATTGCCCGTATGGAGGATACAACTCCAGCTCGATCAGTTTTCGATACGGCGTTTGGCGGACAACGTAGAAGAGGAAGACCACGCGCACGTTGGAGGGACCAGGTGGAGACCATTCTGGCGACATACGGTGTCACCAACTGGCGGAGTCGCGCACAGGACAGAGGAGCGTGGAGGCAAATTGTCCATCAGGCTATACCCCGTTAGGGGTGTTTATGCCATTTAAAAAAAAAAAAAAAGATTGGTTGCAAGAGGATTCACTCAGACATACCAAATTAATTATGAAGAAACATTTGCTCCCGTTGCCAGGATCGCAAGTTTCAGATTTATATTATCATTGGCAGTTCAGTATGATTTGAAAGCACATCAGATGGATGTAAAAACAGCTTTCCTGAACGGAACATTAAAAAAGGGGAGATATATATGCAGCATCCTGAAGGCGTATTATGTAATACTGGACATATATGCAAACAGAATAAGGCTATATATGGACTCAAGCAAGCAGCGAGATGCTGGTTTGAAATGTTTGAGAAAACGTTGAAAGAATGTGAGTTTGTAAACTCTCCAGTAGATCGCTGCATATATATCCTCTATAAAGGTGACATAAAAGAAAACATATATGTACTGCTATATATTGACGATGTAGTAATAGGAACAGGAGACATTGAAAGAATGAATAATTTCAAATTATATTTGAGTAACAAATTTAGAATGACTGATTTAAATGAGATACGTCATTTTATTGGTATCAGAATAGAGATGCATAAAGATACAATTTACTTGAGCCAGGCTGCATATGTGAAAAGAATTTTGAATAAATATAACATGGATAGTTGTAACTCGGTGAGTACTCCGCTACCAAATAAATTGAATTTTGAGTTACTTAATTCAGATGAAGATTGTAATGCTTCATGTCGTAACCTTATTGAATGTTTAATGTATATTATGTTATGTACACGTCCAGATCTAACTACTGCTGTAAATATATTGAGTAGATACAGTAGTAAGAACAATGCAGAATTATGGCAATGTCTTAAAACAATTGTTAGATATTTAAAGGGAACTGTTGACATGAAGCTCGTTTTTAAAAAGAACACAACATTTGAGAATACATTAGCTGGATATGTAGATTCTGATTGGGGCAGTAATGAAGTAGACAGAAAAAGTACAACGGGTTTCTTATTTAAAATGTTCGATTCCAACCTAATTTGTTGGAATACAAAACGACAGAATTCAGTTGCAGCTTCATCAACTGAAGCCGAGTATATGGCTCTATTTGAAGCTGTAAGAGAAGCCTTATGGTTGAAGGCGCTTCTGGGTAGTGTCAATATTAAACTCAACAAATCAATTAAAATCTATGAAGACAATCAAGGCTGTATTAGTGTTACGAATAATCCCTCATGTCATAAAAGAGCTAAGCATATTGATATAAAATATCATTTTACAAGAGAACAAGTAGAAAATAACGAAATTTCTCTCTAGTATATATCCACAGACAATCAACTTGCTGACATCTTCACCAAGCCGTTATCTGCCGGAAAATTTAAGGAGTTGCGAAACAAACTGGGATTGCTGCAAGAAGAGTGATACACCTACACCGATGCTGAAAGAATCCTTATTGAATTTTTAAATTAATTCTATTTTTGTTTTTGTTTGAACAAATGGATTGTTAAATTATTTTAAGTTATAATAGTGATCTGATCAAGTTTTTCTGGGTTTTTCTTGAATCCAAAGAGCAAATGCTAGATAACTGAATAAGTCCCAGATGGACACGAACCACGATAAGATAAGTTTAATATTGAATATTATCATTTGTTTAATTATTAATGATGAATGTTATGTTTGAGGAGGGCGTGTTGGAATACCATCAACGTACAAACGATAACATTACATTACACAACACTGAATTATGAACTTTTAAGATATGCTAATCTGGGCACACTTTAATTTGATTTATTTTTTTCATCGCAAGCCAAACTGTAACGTGGTGTCAAGTTCCAAACGAAAAAATAATCTTAAAATATAAAAGGAATCAGCATATAAAACATAAATTACATATCCCGAGTTTTCTTGTATTTACTTTATCTCGTTTGCTAATGTGTACGATAAGAACATATGCCTTAAAAGTGGCATTCAATTTTGAAAATTGTTTTATTTCTTTTGAGAAATGGGGGCAAGGCAGCCCAAAAATTTTAATGAGAATGCATTTATGCTGTCTCTAGAAGCCTGCCTGCCAAAATTGGTATTCCCAAGTGGCAGAGATAGCAAAGATTCTTGTATTGACTGACTAAAAATCGTGTCGATAATGACTAAATTCAAACTTCTAGCTCTTACTATCTCTAAAATGCCATGTCCGTCTGTGTGAACAAAAGGATCTCAGAGACTATAAGAGCTAGAAAGCCACGAGAGGTCGCAAATGAAAGATAAAATGGCCAAACAGTATAAGTTTGATTTTGTTTTTTGACACGCCCACTATAGGGAGTTCTATGCTCATACAAGGGTAAGAACGCGTAAAAATAGCATGTTTAGACCCCGTACTCTAACAAGAAAGAAAAGTACAGTCGAGCACGCCCGACCGTATTATACTCTCTGCATTATATTCCAGATCATTTTAACAAAGTCGGTATACTCGGATACCAGTTGATAATACTTGCAATACGTTGAAACAAAAACATCTGTTTGTATGTATTCACATAAACATTTGACATTTTATGAATGCACGCACATAAGTATGTGTGTATATGTAATACATATACAATTGGACGGCACGGCCAGCATTCGCGGGCAGCGCTGCCGCTATACGAGCAGCGAAAACATTTGCGCACATGTTTGTATGTTTCTATCTCGCTTGCACACATGCATTAATATTGTGTTCAATTATTAACTTTCTTACATGTCTAGCTCTTTTGTTTATTGTCCGATTTATCTGCAACTTTCAGAATAGCTTAATATAATTTGACTCCAACCGAATTTCAAATTACAATACTGTACGATAAGAACATATGCCTAAAAAATGACATTCAAGTTTGAAAATTGTTTTATTTCTTTTGAGAAAAGGGGGCATGGCAGCCAACATTTTTTAATGACAATGCATTTATGCTGTCTCTAGGAACCTTCATACCAAAATTGGTTCCTAAGTGCCATAGTTACTGAGATATTCGCCTAAAACATCCATTTTTTACGAGGTGTTCCTAGTTTTTTACTCATTGTGGGCGAACGGGGCGTGGCATCGAAAAAAAAGATTCTTGTATTTACTGACTTAATATCGAGTCGATACTGACCAAATTCAAACTTGTAGCTCTTACCATCTCTGAAATCTGTTTGTTCATACGGACAGACGGACAAGGCTATATCGACTCGGCTTGTGATGCTGATCAAGAATATATATACTTTATGGGGTCTGCCAAGCCTACTTCTCCCTGTTATATACATTCCAATGAATACAATGTACCATTTTACTCTACGAGTAACGGGTATAATTATGCGATGTGTACGGAGAAGATGTATTGACAGAACGCCAATGCCAAAATTGGTTTGCAAGATTTCGTTCCGCCAATTTCAATTTTGACGATGTACCACGTCCTGGAAGGCCTCTTGAAGCCGATGTGGACAAAATAAAGTCGTTAGTCGATGCAAATCGTCGAATAACAACTCGAGAGATTGCAGATGATTAAATGTGTCAAACACGACCGTTCACAAGCACATAAAACGTCCAGGATTAATTTCAAGCTCGGCACAGGGGTTCCTCATGTTCTTACAGAACGCTTATTCGACGTCAAAGAAACGATCAATTTTTAAAGTGCATTGTTACCAACGACGAGAAGTGTGTTGTTTACAACAATGTAAAGCGCAAGACATCATGGTCTAAAAAGGAACCAGATTAAACCACGTCAAAGATCGATATTTACCAAAAAAGGTTATGTTGTCCGTTTGGTTGGATTGCAAAGCGAAAGTGTGAAAAGTGCAATGCGCAATAAACGCAAGTGGACAAAACACAAGAAAATCACCCAAGTGTTTTAACGGCACCATGGTGTGTTTTTCAAATTATCGGCTGTTTTGCTTTTGCACCAGATCACTTCTTAGTTTTCTGGATCAGTGCGTGTTTGGATTTGCCATCGACAATATGACAGCGCAAGAAGTAAAAAATAAAATTAATCTTTCTGTTTATACAGTTGGCGCAAAACGTAAAGGCAAAAGCGTAATATGGAACATTTTACATGAAATTTATAAGGAAGATGAAAGCGTCCTCGAAGATTGGGTGTATTGCAACAAATTCGCAAAAGTGTTGAAATTTGTTGCCAACCAAACTTCAAACTTGTCACGGCACAAATGTTGTCTATCACTTCGACAGCCAGTTGAAGCTAAAAAAGTTTCAAACTTGGACAAAACCAATGCAACAAAGAAATGTCTCGAGTGGGTGGTGCAGGACTGTCGGCCGTTTTTCGCAGTGAACGGGACTGGTTTTCGTAGCCTAGTGGAGTTTTTCGTTAATATCGGTGCCACTTATGGAGCGAACGTCGACATTGACGACCTACTGCCCGACGCAACGACATTGAGCAGAAATGCGGAAATTGATGCAGAAGAGAAGCGGGCGATAATATCCAACGATATTAAAGCAGCAGTGGACAACAATGCAGTATCGGCTACCATTGATATGTGGATTGATCAATATGTAAATAGAAATTTTTTAGGTGTCACTTTGCATTATTTAAAAGATTTTAAGCTAAATGACATAATTTTGGGCTTAAAATCGATGGATTTTGAAAAGTCGACAGGGGAAAATATTTTAAACAAATTAAAATCCATTTTTACACAATTTAATGTCGAAAACATAACAAACATTAAATTCGTGACAGATAGGGGCAGCAATATAAAAAAAGCTTTGGAAAACAATATTAGATTAAATTGCAGTAGTCATTTATTTTCAAATGTCTTAGAAAAATCATTTGACGAAGCATGTGAAATTAAAAACATATTGTACAATTGCAAAAAAATTGTAAAATATTTTAAAAAAGCTAGTTTGCAGCAAAGATTGATTACCACGTTAAAAAACTCATGCCCTACTCGATGGAACTCAAATTACACTATGATTTATTCAATAGTAAGTAACTGGACATCAATTAATAATATATTAAGTGAGACAGAGGGAGGTCAAAAACTTATAATTGTAAATATAACGACTTTAAAAATAATATTAGTATTGCTTCAAGATTTTGAGAGAATCTTTAAAGAATTACAAACATGTAGCTCCCCTTCATTGTGCTATGTTTTGCCATCAATAGCGAAAATCAAGACTCTTTGCGAGCCTAATTCTGAAGATATTTCGTCAATATCTGTTCTCAAAGAGAAAATTTTAGAAAATGTTAGCACGATTTGGAAGAAAAATTTAGATATTTGGCACAAGGCGGCTTTTTTTTTATATCCTCCAGCAGCAAACATGGAACATGAGGATTCATTCGAAATTAAAAATTTTTGCATTGATCAAATGAATAATTATTTTTATTTTTCAAATGAACCTTCGCAAAATAATTCAGGTGGATCAGAATCAAACCCAGAAAGTCCAATTTGCCAACTTGAAACGAATCCTAAAAGAGATATGTTTGTGCCAAAAACAACTTTTTTCTTCTCCCAACTGGTAGCTCAGTCCAACAACAATTTAAAATCACCGTTAGAGGAATTAAAAAGTTATACAGGTGAAAAAGTTTCTTTGACCGAGGATTTTGAGCCCATTGAGTGGTGGAAAAGCAAAGAAAATTGTTACCCCTTGCTAAGTAAGTTGGCATTGCAACTTCTTTCAATTCCTTCAAGCAGTGCAGCAGCTGAACGCGTTTTTCATTAGCAGGTAACATAATTACTGAAAAAAGAAACAGACTTGCTCCGAAAACAGTTGACAATTTGCTCTTTTTGCACTCTTTTTTTAAAAATAATAATAATAATTAGTCGTTTAATTTTTCTTATATTTTATTATTTATTTATTTTATTTATTTTTTTTATTATATTTTAAGTTTGTTAATTAAATATTTAAAAAAATGCACTGAAGCATAAACATATTAATATTATTAAGTTTGTTAATTAAATATTTAAAAAAATGCACTGAAGCATACAAATTTTAATATCATTAAGTTTGTCAAATAAATATTTTAAGTTTATTACTTTCATAAATGCACTGAATATGTTAAATAAATAAAAATCTTATTTTGAGTTGAATATTATTTTATTGTTTACTATATTTTTGTATTGTGCACGCTTTTGCAGCAGAAAGTGCGTAAAAAACAACTCAAGCGAAGACTTGCACAAAAGAAACCGCAACATCGGCGACACTCTACACATTGTATGTTTTCTATTTTTGTGTTTCTCTTTTCACCCAACCTTCTTTCGACGCTCAAGCGCCGACATATATGACATACACACATATGCAAAAAAAATACCTACTCACTTTTGCTGCTTGTCCGCACAAACACTCAAGTATTTTTGTGAGTCAAGCGATTGTACGCATTTGTACGGTGGTTAAAAACACCCGAGTGGCAAAATCACCCTATATTTACCCGGTGCACCTTAAGTGCCGGTGGCTTGTTGCAGTTCTCTGTACCACACCCACCATATTCTTCAGACTTGGCACCTTCGGACTATTACTTGTTCCGGTCTCTGCAGAATTTTTTGGGTGGTACAACCTTCACCTCAAATCAGGACGTCAAAAACCACTTGAACCAGTTTTTTGCCAGCAAGGATCAAAAATTTTATGAGCGAAAGATTGCCCGAACAAAAGGTATAGATAATGGAGAATACATCATTTCATAAAATGTTTTATAAAATGAAAAAAAAAAATCGGATTTGAATTGCACTAAAAAAACGAAATTACTTAGTGAACAACCTAATATATAGAAACTCCTGACGGAAGAGTTTCATGTCAAGTAGTTGTTAAGTTGTTTGAGATTGACACTAACAACACTTCTGCAAGAATGTGCCCAAAATAAAAACACATTTACCCATTGTTTGAAAAAATGAAGGTTAAATATGCAACGCAGGTATTTAGCCAAACAGTAGCTGCTGCATTAAAAACATTGATACAAAATGGGACATTTGTTGACTGCGAAGATGTTGCGATCGCAATTTGTAAATTTATAGAAAATATCAATGTGCTTTTTGATTGCTTGAATAGCGATAAATTATATGATAAAAATCCTTTTAAGTCCGCCATACAGAAAGAAAGTGACATCGAAAAGTATATATTAGAAATGAAAGACTATTTCAAGACGAGTTTATTGTATGGATGGAATTATTCTATCAATAAACTCAATCCTCATGTTGTCACAAGACATTTGGAATGATGGGACAGGCGTGCATTTTCTGATGTTGTCACGGGTTAATCAAGATGCACTTGAACACCTCTTCTATTTAATAAGAAGTAGAGGTGGCACTAATAATAATCCAATGCTTTTCGAATTTAATGCAATTATTTCGAAAATGTTGTCAATGAAAGTAATTACTTGAAAAACAACAACAGGAAATTGTAAGCCAGATGAAGACATGCTTATTAATGTAATTGAAGAAACTAAGCAAGAATTGGCAGAAGAATGTTTAAATGACCAAGATCGGTTAGATAATGAAGATTTTAACATAGGCTTTGAAATCTACGATGATGACATGGAAATATTTCCAGGCTGATGAGAAACAGCCTTATTCTATAAGTATAGCTACGGAAAATGCATTGAGATATTTCACAGGAATTGTAATACACAAATCTCAACAAAAGTTTAATTGTGATACCCGCAAAGAACTGTTAAAAAAAAGAAATAGCCGATTACGACTTTTTTTTTTTATTTAACAAAAATTTTTAATTTATAAATAATACCTTTAAATTAAAAGCCCCACAAGACGACTTTATTAATTCAATGAAGATGCACTACAATATTTTTTAAAAGTTTCCAAATGCAAGAAATATAAAAGAAACAAGAAAGAAAAGTACAGTCAAGCATGCCCGACCGTATAATACTCTCTGCATTTTATTCCCGATTATTTTAATAAAGTCGGTATCCGAGTATATCAATTGATAGTACTTGCAGAAAACCACGTTTAAACAAAAACATCTGTTTGTATGTATGCACATACATATACATTTGAAATTATATGTATGCACATACATATATACACATACATGTATATGTAATACATATACTATTGGTCGGCACGGCTAGCGTTTGCGGGCAGCGCTGCCGCTACACATGCAGCGTAAACGTTCGGTTATATCACTAACCATACAACACATAGATGCGTCAAACGCAAGATTTTTTGAAAGCAAACGCTTGCCTATTCATGGACCCTCAGAGAGCTTCGGCAAAAAGCCGAACGCAATAGCGCCCAGGCGAGTCGATCGCCGCTCAGCAAAGGGCTAAAATAATGTAGCCTGCCTCAGTCAGCGATACGATGAGCACGGCTAAGTCGCTTGTTTTCGCTTTTATATGCACTTAATCATCATCTTGAGCTTACTTGAAACTTGTTTCAAAATCTTACATACTTGAAAAGTGCACAGTGTTCTTGAAATAAGATTTACCCAACTTGATTTAAGTTTACGGAAACTTGATTCAAGATCACATCTTTTGATTTGATATAACTGTATAATTATGAAGGAATGTTTTGTTAAATATTTAACTATATTTATATGAAAAAATTGTTAACAAATCATAATATATAATATACAATATAAAGTCCGAGCTAAGAAAATAAGAGTTGCATAGTGGTTAAGCAGATCTTCAATTTTTGTGCCTAACAACAACATGCATAATTTTTGTCGCGGCGGTCAGCGCGTCGAAAACCAGCATAAATAAGTACATGTATGTGTGCTTACTACATGTATACATGTAGTATAAGCATATGCATGTTCGTACATTCATAAATATACATATGTATAGATACACTACGGAGCATAACTATAAGCGCACCCACTTTTTCCAGTGAAGCGTCCGTTTCAAACGGAATATCGAAAAAGTGTAAATGAGGTATGAAAAGGAATCGAAAATAGAACAATTTGAGACAAAAGCTACAACATCAACGGTACTTTTCTTATCTGCAATAGTGTGATTTTTTGGCTGCTGGCTAACTATAAGCGCACGTAGAAAAATTTGAAATGACATGTTTATTTAATAACTAATGGAAAAACTGTACACTTTTTTTAATTTTCAATAATGAGTATAGCCTCCGTTATTTTGAATAAGTTCAAATAACCGGTTGAGCATACTCGAAATTAAATTTTCTAGGGTACATTGTGAAATTTGATCCCAAGCCCTTACAACGGCAGCTTTTAGTTCTCGAATTGATTCAAATTGCTTGTTTTTATCATAAATCGACTGCACAAGGATACCCCATAGGTTTTCCATTGGGTTTAGGTCGGGTTGCTAGCCACTGCAACGTTTGCCGGCTCGATGCAGAGCAGCGTTATCCTGTTGAAAAATCCACTTTTTGCTCCTCTCCTTCTAAAGATTGGCAGAAGGTTCATTTGTAAGAATTATACTCTGTAGAATTCATACGGGTGCTGGGAAATGCTAATTCCAAGCACCCATTTACGGCAAATGCACCCCAGACCATTAGAGATCCGCCTTCGCAGTTTCTCTTGGAGAAATATCGTGGATCCTTTCGTAAATTAGTCCAATATCCATTGAAGCCATCGGGACCATCCAAATTTAACGTTTTTTCGTCAGAAAAAATTGTCTAAAAAGTTAAAATAATTAAATTTAAGTACTTGATTGACCGAAATTGTTTGTTTAGTTTTGGAACAACCGAGGTGCTGATTGCAGCTTCTGCCTTTTTATAATGTTTGACCTCTTTAATACCCGGTTAATTGACCACTTTGGTCACATTCTTTAGCAATTTCACGTGCCGTCTTCATAGAATTGCTGGCAGAATTAATAATCCGTCGCTGCGATCGATCCGAAATTTTTGATTTTGGACCTCCTGTCTTATTTGCACCGTAATTTTTGGTATCCTTCAAAAAATTTCTTACGATACAGTCTGAACGACCAATCCTTCGAGCAATCTCCCTCTTCGAGATTCCTTCGTCAAAAAGGGCCAAAATTTTCCCTTTTTCCAATTCCGTTAAATACGCCCCACGTGGCATTCTCAATTTTTAATATTTTCAAACAATCTAAGCGCTCAGTTTATGCGCGCTAGTCCAACTCAACGAGATAATTAAAATAAAACAGGTGCGCTTGTAGTTAGCCAGCAGCCAAAAATCACGTTATTGCAGAAAAGAAAAGTACCGTTAATGTTGTAGCTTTTGTTTTTGTCTCAAATTGTTCTATTTTCGATTCCCTTTCATACCTCATTTACACTTTTTCGATATTCCGTTTGAAACGGACGCTACACTGGCAAAAGAAGGTGCGCTTATAGTTATGCTCCGTAGTGTATATATGTGTCTAGGCTCTAGGCTTTGCTTTGCCGCAGCGCTGCCTTCACATGCACAGTGCGAAGCTAAGTAAAGCGAGAAAATATAACAATCTTTCGCTTGTATTTTTGTACACACAAGCGCTTAATGCAATTGTATGCGTGTCGACCACTGATTTAGACACAAATACTTTTTGGGTTTATTTGTATGTTTTTATGTGTTGTTTTATTTTTGTTATTGAGATTGAACATTCTTATTTTAAGTTTGATGTTCTTAAATTTAGTACTTTAAGATTTTAGGCTACTTGTTATAAGATTCTATAATTTTTTTTTTTAATTTAAGTTAGAGAAACTTAGTTATAAGGTTTAAAATTCTTGATTTAAAGTTGAACAATCTTGTCTTTTGGTAAATTCTGTCTAAATATTTTTATACAGCATTTAATTTGCAGTTAATAGTATTAAGCACTTTAACAATTTTAAACAAGAAAGAATGCTATAGTCGCCTCGCGACTTTAGGATACCCGTTACTCAGTTTAATTATATTATTAACAATATAATATATTATTAATAATATTAATAATATTACAATCGGTTAGGTAATCGACCCTATTGATTTTAATTCAGATGACTTGAGAAACGCAGAAAATTTTCATACAAAATCAAATTTACAGCGTATTTTTGACCGATCGTCCCTATGGGAGCTATACGATATAGTCGTCCGATTTGGATCAAACTTAGTCAATATGTTTATATTATTGACAGATATATCCTGTGTAAGTTTCACTTCGATTGGTTGGCCAACGCAAAAGTTATTCATATAAATTCATATTTGGAGCGTATTTTTGACCGATTGTCCCTATGGGAGCTATATGATATAGTTGTCCGATTTGGATCAAACTTAGTCAATATGTTTATATTATTGACAGATATATTCTGTGTAAGTTTCACTTCAATTGGTTGGCCAACGCAAAAGTTATTCATATAAATTCATATTTGGAGCGTATTTTTTTACCGATTGTCCCTATGGGAGCTATATGATATAGTTGTCCGATTTGGATCAAACTTGGTCAGTATACGTAATCCCTAGACGTGTACTTTCTGTGTCAATTTGGTTTAGATAGCATTACTAACAAAAAGTTTTCTATACTAAAACATGCTATTTTTACCTGTTTTTACCTTTGTATGCACATAGAACGCCCTAAAGTGGGCGTGTCAAAAAACAAAAGCAAACTTGTACTGCTTGGGCATTTTATCTTTCGTTTGCGACCACTCGGGCCTTTCTAGCTCTTATAGTCTCTGAGATCCTTTTGTTCACACAGACGGACAGACGGACGGACGGACGGACGGACAGACGGACAGACGGACGGACGGACGGACAGACGGACAGACGGACATGGCTATATCGACTCGGCTTGTCATGCTGATCAAGAATATATATACTTTATGGGGTCTGCCATGTCTCCTTCTCCCTGTTACATACATTGCAACGAATACAATATACCCTTTTACTCTACGAGTAACGGGTATAAAAATAGCAAGGAAAGGAAAAAAAGAAAAAACAAATATTTTGTGATGTCCATCAGCGGGTTTGAACCGAGGCCCCTAACTTAAATTAAGAATTTTCGTACTCAGATCGAGTAATTTCATAATAATACTTAATTCAAGATCATTTGCTCTTATAATAAGTTACGTTGCACTTGTTTCAAGTATTTTCATGCTCATATTCAGGAATTCGTACTTAAATTGAGAATGTTTTTTAAGAATGAAAAATTCTTAAATTAAGGTCATTCAGACTTACTTTTACAACGCAATTGTTTTCTCTGTGTAGTTACTGAGCTAATCGCAAAATACATCGATTTTTTCGAGATGTTTCTAGTTTTTTGCTCATTGTGGGCGAATGGGGCGTGGCATCAAAAAAAAAAGAGATTCTTTTATTGACTGACTTAATATCGAGCCGATAACTGAATAAATTTAAACTTGTAGAACTTGTAAAAAGGATTATAATTGAACGCAATGTCAATTTATGTTTGCAATCGAGACAGAAACAGATAAACATATGTACGAACGAACGTTTACGTTGCATGTGTGCCGACCAATAGTATATCTATCACATATGCATACATATGTACATATGACTGCATACATATAATGTCAAATGTGTGTATATATGTACGTGCATATATACAAAGAAATGTTTTTGTTTCAGCGTGTTTTATTGCAAGTACTATCAATTGATATAACTGGATACCGATTTTATTAAAATGCAGAGAGTATTCTATGGTCGAGTGTGCTTGACAGTACTTTCTAGACCGCGTACTCTGAAAAGAGTAGAGGGGTCTATTAGGTTTGTCTGAAGCGAAATGTGCGTAACAGGCAGAAGGAAGCTTTTCCGACCACATAAAGTGTATATATTCTTGATCAGCATCAACAGTCGAGACGATATAGCAATGTCCGTCTGTATGAACACCTGGATCTTTTAAACTACAAAAGCTAGAGCCACCAAATTTGGAATGAAGGTCCGTCTGCTTTGCAAGCTGATCAAGTTTATTTCAAATCTTTGCCACGCCCCTTACCGCCCCCGAAATTGTAAAAAACTATGGTCACCTAGGAAAAAATTTATATTTTAAGCAAATATCTCAGTAACTATAGCACTCAGGAATACCAATTTTGGTACGCAGGTTGCTAGAGACAGCATAAATGTATTGTCATAAAAATTGGACTGCCACGCTCCGTTTTCCCACAAGAATAAATTAATTTTCAAACTTCAATGCCATTTTTAAGGCGTTTGATCTCATCATACGGTATTGTAATTTGAAGATCGTTTGGAGACAAAGTATAACAAACTATCCTGAAAGTTGAAAACAAATCGGACTATAAACAAAAGAGCCAGACACGTAACAAATTTGAAAATTGCACGCAATGTCAATGCATATGTGCAAGCGAGACAGAAACATACAAACATGTGAGCGAACTTTTTCGCTGATTGTGTAGCGACAGCGCTGTCCGCGCACGCTGCCCGTGCCGATCAATGGTATATGTACGTACAAGTGTATATATGCATGCACATGTTTGCATACGATACGATATATCATATATCGATATTCAATACGATATGTACATACGATACGATATATCACATATCGATATTCAATACGATATGTAATTATAGTTGCGATATAAAATTGAATGCGACAATTGGTTATTATGTCGATATCTATATTGTCAGTTATTGAAAATATCGATATCGAATGCGATATGTAATTTAATGTGATATTTTAATTAATATCTATATTGGTATTTTCTTGGCAATAAAAATCCCTATTACAAACTGATGTTTTTGTTTCAAATAGTTTTATTGCAAATAATATCCATTGTATTACTCCAATATAGATTTATTAATATAATCATATGATGGCAAATAAAATGCCGACAGTATTATTAATTTGTTTTTTAATTTTAAATTAAATTAAAAATATTAATTTCAAATTATAACACGATATTTGTTCTTATGCAAAACATAATTTTAAAACAAGGCATGTAAGGAAATCTAATTATATATATGTACATATATATATGTATGTATGTACATATATAAAATAGGAATCAATTCGGTTCTTCTTCATTTTCTTTTTTGTATGGAAAAATGCTCACTACACAGGTTAGTAGCCAATTATTGGCATTGGTATGAGTACGGGGTCTTTTACAGTCGGCTCGCTCGACTGTAGCCTTTCTTACTTGTTATACTCTCTGCAAAAGAGAGTATATTGGGTTTGTGCAAAAAAAAGAGTATGTAACAGGCAGAAGGAGGCGTGGCAGACCCTATAAAGTATATATATTCTTGATCAGCATCACAAGCCGAGTCGATATAGCCATGTCCGTCTGTCTGTCTGTCCGTATGAACAAACAGATTTCAGAGATGGTAAGAGCTACAAGTTTGAATTTGGTCTCTATCGAATCGATATTAAGTCAGTCAATAAAAGAATCTTTTTTTTTCGATGCCACTCCCCATTTGCCCACAATGAGCAAAAAAATAGACACACCTCGAAAAAAATTGATGTTTTAGGCGAATATCTTAGTAACTATGGCACTTAGGAATACCAATTTTTGTATACAGGTTCCAAGAGACGGCATTATTTTATTGTTATCAAAAATTTTGGACTGCCACGCCCCCTTTTCCCACAAGAAATAAAATACTCTTCAAACTTCAATGCCGATTTTAAGGCATTTGATCTTATCGTACAGCATTGTTATTTCACATTCAATTGAAGACAAAATATATAAAACTATCCTGAAAGTTGCATCTAAATCGGACAATAAACAAAAGAGCTAGACATGTAAGAAAGTTATTAATTGAACACATTATCAATGCATGTGTGCAAGCGAGACAGAGACATACAACCATGTGAACGAACGTTTTCGCTGCTTGCTAGCGGCAGCGCTGCCCGCGAATGCTGGCCGGGCCGACCAATTGTGTATGTATTGCATATATACACATACTTATGTGAGTGCATACATATAATGTCAAATGTGTATGTGCATACAAACAAACAGATGTTTTTGTTTCAACGTGTTTTATTGCAAGCATTATCAACTGGTATCCGAGTATACCGACTTTATTAAAATGATCGGGAATAAAATGCAGAGAGTATTCTACGGTCGGGCGTGTTCGACTGTACTTTTCTTTCTTGTTATACTCTCTGCAAGAGAGAGTATATTGGGTTTGTGCAAAAAAAAAAGTATGTAACAGGCAGAAGGAGGCGTGGCAGACCCCATAAAGTATATATATTCTTGATCAGCATCACAAGCCGAGTCGATATAGCTATGTCCGTCTGTCCGTCTGTCTGTCTGTCTGTCTGTCCGTCTGTCCGTCTGTCCGTCTGTCTGTCCGTATGAACAAACAGATTTCAGAGATGGTAAGAGCTACAAGTTTGAATTTGGTCTCTATCGACTCGATATTAAGTCAGTCAATACAAGAATCTTTTTTTTTTTCGATGCCACGCCCCGTTCGCCCACAATGAGCAAAAAACTAGAAACACCTCGTAAAAAATTTATGTTTTAGGCGAATATCTCAGTAACTATGGCACTTAGGAACACCCATTTTGGTACGCAGGTTCCTAGAGACGGTATAATTGTATTGTCATCAAAAATTTTGGACTGCCACGCCCCCCTTTTCTCACAAGAAATAAAATAATTTGCAAACTTCAATGCCGATTTTAAGGCATATGTTCTTATCGTACAGTATTGTTATTTCACATTCGTTTGAAGACAAAATATATTAAACTATCCTGAAAGTTGCATCTAAATCGGACAATAAACAAAAGAGCTAGACATGTAAGAAAGTTGATAATTGAACGCAATGCCAATGCATGTGTGCGAGCGAGATAGAAACATACAAACATGTGAGCGAACGTTTTCGCTGCTTGCTAGCGGCAGCGCTGCCCGCGTATGCTGGCTGTGCCAATCAATTGTGTATGTATTACATATGCACACATACATATGTGCGTGCATACATATAATGTCAAATGTATATGTGTGTGTATATGTACATACATTCAGATGTTTTTGTTTCAACGTGTTTTATTGCAAGTACTATCAATTGATATACTTGGATACCGATTTTATTAAATGATCGGGAATAAATTGCAGAGAGTATTCTACGGTCGGGCGTGCTCGACTGTACTTTTCTTTCTTGTTTTTTCTTGGCTTATTAGCTTCTTTGATTATGCTCCCCAAACTACCATGTAGTCAGGTCCTTGCCTTTGAGGCTGTCTAAAAATACCCCATGTGCTACCTTGTCTGCCGCTGGCAAAATTCTCTTGATGATTTTATTATGATTTATTGATATGGCTTTACTAATTGCAGGGCATAGAACTCTTGCCAATTTGGGACTTGTTGTTGTTTAAATATTACCGGAATTAAAACTAACAAGAAAGAAAAGTACAGCCGAGCACGAACTACCGTAGAATACTCTGCATTTTATTCTCAACTATGTGCACTTGCGTCGTATACGTTCGCTCACATGTTTGTATGTTTTTGTCTCGCTTGCACACAAGCATTGACATTGCGTTCAATTCAAAACTTTGCTTCTTTTCTAGGTCTCTTGTTTATAGTCCTATTTATATTCAATGGGACGTGACATCGAAATAAAAAAGATTCTTTTATTGACTGACTTAAAATCGAGTCGATACTCAATTCGAACTTATAGCACTTACCATCTCTGAGATCTGTCGGAAGGACCGAAGGACGTGGCTCGGCAAGCATCGACTCGGCTTGTGGTGTTGATCAAGAGTATATATACTTTATGGGGTCTGGGACGCCTTCTTCTGTCTGGTACATACTTTTCACAAGCCCAGTGTACTCTTACAGAGATTATAAAAATAATACTAAAAACAAAACATTGTCTTAATTGGCATGGCGTTATGAACGGAGTTTTTATTAGTTATTTGTTTCATGATTTGCTATTTAAATGGGCAAGCTTGTGCAGAATATTGGTGGCAATACAAATAACCAAATGAAGAAACTTGTTCGTATATAACTAGGAGCTCTGCGACCGTTCATTAATGCCTAGTCATACAATGCGTACGTCATCGATAACCCAAGTTAAGCTAAAGCTTGTTCTGTTCTTCATTCTGTTATGAACTTTGATTTTATTAGTTATTGTGTTCAATCTTCTTATTGTATTATTTGCTACCCATGCATAGAAAGCTTTCAATGAGCGATATTTTATGATGTTTGTTAAAGCAGCTTCAGGTTCTCACTTTCCTGATTTTTTTTTCGTTATTTCCTTTTGACATTTGTATACTTCACATGCAATCACTTTTTTTTGGCTATAAATATGTTAAGACGATCCAGCATCAAATTAGTTCTAATAGCAGCTTTGTCAACAGAACAGCTTCAAGATGGTAAGATGCTTGCAACACCTACTTCTGCCTATTTTCAATTTTGACTATTTTTTCCTAGCAAGTCCTGGTCATCGTATCCCTTGCCCTGGTGGCTCTGGTTGCTGGAGATGTCAGCCACTTGAAAAACACGTATCTTCCACCCCACCACGGTGCTGCTTCTACCTACTCCGCATCCGTAGTGAGCCCTGCTCCCGCTGCCTCCTTTGCTAGCGAGTCGTATGTTGCTCCTGCTGCCAGTTATCAGAGCGCTTCCTTTGCTGCACCGGCTAAGACTTATTCTAGCAAATCTTTTGATGCTCCTGCTGCCTCCACAGCTAGTGAGTCTTATGTTGTTCCAGCTGCCTCTCAAACGGTGTCGTATACTGCTCCAGCTGCTGTTAAGGTAAATTCCGCTCCTGCAACCAGCTTTGAGTCCTCCTATGTTGCTCCTGCAGAAACAAAAACTGTATCCTACATTGCTCCTGCTGAAAAGGCGTATACATCTACTGCTGTCAACTACGAATCGACCTATGTTGCTCCTGCTGCTACACATACTGTGTCCTACACTGCTCCAGCTCCCGCTAAGGTCTTTTCTGCTCCTGCTGCCTCATTCGCCAGTGAGTCCTCCTATGTAGCTCCAGCAGCCTCCGAGACTGTGTCATATACTGCTCCAGCTGACGCCAAGGTTTATTCAGCTCCAGTTGCCTCATTCGCCAGTGAGTCCTCCTATGTAGCTCCAGCTGCCTCCCAGACTGTTTCATATACTGCTCCAGCTGCCGGCAAGGCGTACTCGGCTCCTGCTGCCTCATTTGCCAGTGAGTCCTCCTATGTAGCTCCAGCTGCCTCCCAGACTGTGTCCTATACTGCTCCAGCTGCTAAGTCATATGTTGCTCCAGCTTCCAGCTTTGAGTCCTCTTATATTGCACCTGCTGCTACACAGACAGTGTCTTATACTGCTCCAGCTGCCGCCAAGGTTTATTCAGCTCCAGTTGCCTCATTCGCCAGTGAGCCCTCCTATGTAGCTCCAGCTGCCTCCCAGACTGTTTCATACACTGCTCCAGCTGCCTCATTTGCAAGTGAGTCCTCTTATGTAGCTCCAGCTGCCTCTCAAACTGTGTCCTACACTGCTCCTGCTGCTGCCGCTTCCGTCTCCAGCGAATCCTATACTGCTCCAGTTGCCGCTGCTACCTATACTGCTTCAGCTGTTCAGCCTGTCGCTGCTGCTAGTCACTCCGCTCCCTCATATTCCAAGAGCGGCATTGATACCGTCTACGGCTCCAACGGAGGTTACGTTTATGCCAAGCACTAAGTAACGTGAAATACCTTAAACAACCTTTTTTTTTAACCGCTTACAAATAAAAACACAATTATTAAATAAAGAAATTGCCAGAAACTATTAGAAAAGCCAATTCAATTACAGTGCTCCAATATATCGCTGTTAAATAAAAAATAAAGATCACATAACTTTGTTTCACAATTATATATATCCAGAAATGTTTATTCTAGGTATATTTATTACTCACACTTTATTTTCACACACACCAAAACTTGTTGAAGTACGAACCTTAAGCAAGTTACATCAACATAAAAACAGACTAATAATCTATAAAGAACTGATCATGAATATGCATATTACTATGAACGGCTGTCCATGCTGCGACTAAAACCGGCTTCCAGCTGTTCACAAAAACAACCTACGCGTTTAACAGAACATTTTTTTTTATGCAACTAACCGAGTTTTAACCGTTTTTGCCTATGCGCTGATAAAATTTGATAATTCACATGTTATGTTAATTTGGTCGCGGTAACTCTAGCATTTACCAAGTTATGGTGATGTTCAAGTGATTTTTATACTATCTGCAAGAGAGAGTATATTGGGTTTGTGAAAAGTATGTAACAGGCAGAAGGAGGCGTGGCAGACCCCATAAAGTATATATATTCTTAATCAGCATCACAAGCCGAGTCGATATAGCCATGTCCGTCTGTCTGTCTGTCT
Source organism: Drosophila cardini (assembly GCA_018903735.1). NCBI lineage: Eukaryota > Metazoa > Arthropoda > Insecta > Diptera > Drosophilidae > Drosophila > Drosophila cardini. Next base: position 133,150 of record JAEIGM010000083.1, read on the forward strand.
GTCCGTATGAACAAACAGATTTCAGAGATGGTAAGAGCTACAAGTTTGAATTTGGTCAGTATCGACTCGATATTAAGTCAGTCAATACAAGAATCTTTTTTTTTCGATGCCACTCCCCATTTGCCCACAATGACCAAAAACTAGAAACACCTCGAAAAAAAAATCATTAAAATTTTTGGTCTTCCACGCCCCCTTTTCTCCAAAGAATAAAAAAGTTTTTAAACTTGAATGTCATTTTTAAGGCATATGTTTTTATGGTACAGTATTGTAATCTAAAATTCGTTTGGAGACAAATAATATCAAATTGTCCTGAAAGTTGCAGATAAATCGGACAATAAATAAAAGAGCTAGACACGAAACAAAGTTTATAATTGAACGCAATGCCAATGCATGTGTGCGAGCGAGATAGAAACATACAAACATTTGAGCGAACGTTTTCGCTGCGTGCTAGCGGCAGCGCTGCCTGCGAATGCTGGCCGTGCCAACCAATTGTGTATGTATTACATATACACACATACATATGTGCGTGCATACATAAAATGTCAAATGTATATGTACATACATACAAGCAGATGTTTTTGTTTCAACGTGTTTTATTGCAAGTGCTTTTAATTGATATACTCGAACACCGATTTTATTAAAGTAATCGGGAATAAAATGCAGAGTATTCTACGGTCGGGCGTGCTCGACTGTACTTTTCTTTCTTGTTTAGCTAACGGCTGCGGCAAAAATTTAAAGAAAAAAGATTTGTCTTATGCATAGACGGACTTTCATTCCAAATTTGGTGGCTCTTGTTCTTATACTCTTTGAGATGCAGATGTTCATATGGACAAAAGGACGGGCAGACGGACACCGCTATATAGACGAGGCTGTTGATGCTGATCAAGAATATGTATACTTTAGGGGGTCGGTCATGTCTCATTCTAACTGATATACATATATACATATACTTCTGACAAAACTTTTGGACCCATTCACATTTATTGAATACAGGGCTTAAAAATTAGTTTATATAGTTAAGCGTGGAAGAATAATATTTTTAATACGCAAAAAGCTTTTCTAAATAATGTTTAATTACTCAAGTCGGACTTTAGAAAATCAGAAGTTAGGCTTTTTAAAGAAGATATCAAACTTAAATAAAACATCTAGTTTGCCTACAAAAGGCTTTAAACGACTTAACAAAAAGTTACTTTTCACTATAATAAAAAATCACGTAAATAGTTGAAATTATATAGTTATTAACTTTAAAAATAATAACCAGATCGAATGTGTTTCATGTATTAGATTTTTTGTAGCAGTCTTTTACATTTTAGCATGTAGAATCACACTTGAATAATCAACGTTTATCAGAACTGATGTAAGCAAAAGTATTATGTTGATGCAATATGAAAGGTTTTCCGACTTTCTGATGTGAAAGTTGCAGTTCAACTTTTAATTTCATAAGCTTTGAGCAGTTGTCAACTTAATGAAACATTTTTGAAAGCCTTTGAAAATGTGTTGAACATTTCCAAAAAAGTCAATAATATTGGATATTCGAGTTTGAAAGAAAGTGTTTTATTGAATTATTGAGTTCTACAGGCAATAATTGCACATTTTAGTTACTGATTTTTGTGGAAGTGTCTTCTTCCTTGGCATTAGCGACAAATAGAATGTTCAACTTGCTGCTAATGTTTCGTTTGCTGTCCTCTTGACGTACTTGCAACATGTTTGAATCGATACTAAACACACCAATTAGTTGTCCTGGCTTGATGTAGTAGTTCTGTCCCAAAGATGAGGGACGATGATCAACTATTGAATGATATGTTAAAGGCAGCGGCTCTTCTTTGACAATTAACTTTGGTTTCAATGTTGCTGTAGTTGGTATTGCCATTGATTGCCCCAAAAACCAAAAGCAAGCGACCAACAAATATTTGTTTCGCGAGGGCTCCATCACTTAAAAAAGATATCCAAGATCCAGATATTCGCAAAGATCCTAAACGTTGCGGAGAAGCAATACGAATGCTGGGTTTGACATACAGCAACATTCTATTTATACCATATACTTGTGTCCTAATGAGCTGACCATTGACCACACCAGGGCAATGCACCGTGAATACCGTTCTCCGCAGGGCCGGACTAAGCACATTAATGTCATGGGTCCAGGTCTGGTGGGGGCCCTGAAAATAGAACTCAATATCCCAATGATAAAAATGAAATTTTATAAGAATCTTAGACCAATCAATAGAAATTCGTCGATCAGTTTTTAAAACTATTGTGACAAAGCGGCTAGTTGAAACAACCCGATTGCTAAAGCATTTTCCAAGTCTTCAGGGTATGAATTCAATAGATTTTCTGATTTAATACAAATTTGAGCGAAAATCCGAATCGTTCACAAATTACTCGGTAGGCCGATATTCTGGGAGTCAACGATAAAAATTGCGGCGACATAAAATTTTTCTCGAGGCACTAGCTCAATAGCAGGTGCTTTTCCATAGTCTAGTGGTCTACGTCGGTTACTTTGAATTCGACCGCATATAATTTCATTATGTTGGATCGCTGATATTCCCTTTATTTTCGTATTTATCAAAGGGGCATCTCTTATATTCCACAAATATTTTTATTGCCTTCATCGAAATAATTCTTAACAGGCTTCTTTTGACACTAACTTGATATAAAACAGCAATTTAAAAAAATTTTCTGGCTGGTGGAGGCTCTGTGGCCCCCATAATAATCCGGCCCTGGTTCTCTGACTCGAGCCCTTCATTGTGCTGAACGCTTACTTCCTCCTTTCTGCTTCTCCTTCTACATTCGCCTTTCAGGTAGAACAAGTTTGTGTAAGGCACTTAGCATTAACCTGATTTCCATTTCGCGCTCAAAGATGCAACACTCAAAATATATAAATGTTCATACTTATACATACATATATATTCTCATATATGTTTATAAGATGTGACTTGATTAACAAACATATACAAAAATACTTTTACTTAATTAGTGAGAAAGCTTTCGTGGAGAATGTCCGAATATTAGACGCTGTACACAATGATGGTGGTACTTCCATTTGACTCTTTTAAAAGCTTAATCTTATAATTTTTTCTGTAAGACTATTAGTCAAGTATTCTGAACCAATTAATCTTGATAAATAACATCTTTATCTTTCTTTATACATAAAACGATTAACAATGAGAATTTGTATAAAGATACAACTTATAATTGAATACATGAGTTCTCGTGAGTATTTGTCTAGTTGAGGGTGTACTGTTTAAGTTTCATTTAAAGGGTATAAGAAAAAGAAACTGAGGCAATACAATAAACAAATAATAGCCACTAATTTTGCTTGTCGTTTCGCTATTTTTAAATAAATGTCCACTAATGACAGAGGGGTTTATTTTCTTACCTGTGACAGTGTAGAAATAAAGTGATTAGCGGAAATTGAGGAATAAATAAATAAATAATTCATACTGTCTGGCGAGCGTTGATTGCGTCGATTAATTAATTTACCAAACAGACCCCCGTACTCTAAATAAGAGTAGAGTGGTCTATCAAGTTTGTCAGAAGCGAAATGTGAGTAACACTCAGAAGGAGGGGTGGCCAACCCCATGTTTATCCCTAACTTCATCCGTTCACCTCCTTTATCCTCTTCCAAGTCGCGCCGTTGCTTTCGCAAAGGAAATTTTTCTTTGCTAAATCAACTGATTTTTGCTACTGACTGGTCTATACTATACAGCACGAATGATATTAACATAGCTGTCGAGTATTTTTACAACATATTAAATTCAATCTTTGATGTCTGTATTCCATATAGTGTTGTAAAGTCCGTTTCACATAAATCTCCTTGGTTCTCACCAAGGCTATCTAACTTAAAAATAAAAAATCAAAATATTTTAAAAAGTTTAAGCAGACAGGTTCTAGCTTAGACTTTTTAAATTATTCTAAAGCAAAAGCAGCCTTTACCCTTCTTAATTCTCAATGCTATGAAAATTATCTCGTTCGATGCAAGAATCAATTTGCGCGCGATCCTAAACAATTTTATAACTTTGTTAACTCTAAACGTAAATCTTCTACTTTACCCAATTCTTTTTTCTTCAATACTGCTAAAGTAAGTGACGACTCGGCTGCTTCCGATCTCTTTGCTAACTTTTTTCAATCTACGTATTCCCCTAGTTTGCCTACTAACTTCTTTTACCCCTTTAAACTCCCATCCTCTAATTCCGTATTTTTTCCTTATATTTCTGATAGTTGTCTGCTTTCGTCCATTAGCAACTTGAAATCTTCCTTCTCTCCTGGGCCTGACAACATTCCTAGTTGCGTGCTTAAGGAGTGCTGTTCTTCTATAATTAAACCTCTTTTAATTCTTTTTAACCTCTCTTTGGAATCCTCTGTCTTTCCTTCCCTTTGGAAAGAATCTTACATTATCCCTCTGCATAAAAAAGGTTGCAAGTCGGATATATCCAACTACAGGGGAATTGCGAAGTTGTCCGCAATCCCTAAGCTCTTTGAAAAGATAATTACTTCGACTTTGCAACACCTCTGCAAGTCAATTATCTCCCCCTGCCCAACACGGTTTTGTTAAGAGTCGGTCGACTTCGACCAATCTATTGGAATTTACCCTCTTTTGTAAATGAGGCATTCCTTAATAGAATGCAAACTGATGTCATCTATACTGATTTCAGTAAAGCGTTTGACTCTGTTAATCATAACCTCCTTCTGCATAAACTATGCATTTTAGGCTTCCCACCTTCCCTTCTTCTGTGGATATCATCATATCTTACTGGTAGGACCCAAAGGGTTATGCTTAGATCAGCCATATCTAAATCTGTCTTCGTTACTTCTGGAGTTCCCCAGGGTAGTCACCTAGGCCCCCTATTTTTTAATCTTTTTATAAATGACCTTCCTTCTTCACTAGCCCATTGTCGTATACTTATGTATGCCGATGACGTGAAATTATTATTGTCTTATAAGGATCCCCCAGATCATACGCTTCTTCAAGATGATTTAAATTCAATGCACAACTGGTGCATAACTAATCACTTGAACCTAAACTTTTCTAAATGCCTGTTTATGACGTTTAACAGGGTGACTCCTTACTTAGCCAACTATCACATTGACAATATACCTTTAAAACGTATATTATCAGTCGATGATCTCGGTGTTCTTTTTATACTCTCTGCAAGAGAGAGTATATTGTGTTTGTGAAAAGTATGTAACAGGCAGAAGGAGGCGTGGCCGACCCCATAAAGTATATATATTCTTGATCAGCATCACAAGCCGAGTCGATATAGCCATGTCCGTCTGTCCGTCTGTCCGTATGAACAAACAGATTTCAGAGATGGTAAGAGCTACAAGTTTGAATTTTGTCTCTATCGACTCGATATTAAGTCAGTCAATACAAGAATCTTTTTTTTTTTCGATGCCACGCCCTATTCGCCAACAATGAGCAAAAAACTAGAAACACCTCGTAAAAAATTTATGTTTTAGGCGAATATCTCAGTAACTATGGCACTTAGGAACACCCATTTTGGTACGCAGGTTCCTAGAGACGGTATAATTGTATTGTCATCAAAAATTTTGGACTGCCACGCCCCCTTTTCTCACAAGAAATAAAATAATTTGCAAACTTCAATGCCGATTTTAAGGCATATGTTCTTATCGTACAGTATTGTTATTTCACATTCGTTTAAAGACAAAATATATTAAACTATCCTGAAAGTTGCACCTAAATCGGACAATAAACAAAAGAGCTAAACATGTAAGAAAGTTGATAATTGAACGCAAGCATGTGAGCGAACGTTTCCGCTGCTTGCTAGCGGAAGCGCTGCCCGCGAATGCTGGCCGTGCCAACCAATTGTGTATGTATTACATATACACACATACATATGTGCGTGCATACATATAATGTCAAATGTATATGTGTGTGTATACATACAATCAGATGTTTTTGTTTCAACGTGTTTTGTTGCAAGTATCAATTGATATACTTGGATACCGATTTTATTAAGATGATCGGGAATAAAATGCAGAGAGTATTCTACGGTCGGGCGTGCTCGACTGTACTTTTCTTTCTTGTTGATAATAAATTAAGTTTCACACATCATATTTCCACTATAGTTAATAAAGCTAAGGGAACTCTTGGATTTATTAAACGCTGGTCTAAAGAATTTAATGATCCATTTGTCACCAAACTTCTTTACACATCCCTTGTCCGTCCCATTCTTGAGTATTGCTCATGTGTCTGGTCTCCTCAACATGCTAATAGTCAATCATTAATTGAGTCAGTGCAGAAGCAGTTTTTACTCTTCGCGCTTCGTGGACTTAATTGTGACCCCAACCTTCGCCTTCCATCTTATACTAGCAGACTCTTGCTTCTGAATCTGCCATCCCTTACTAATCGAAGAAGAGTTCTTGGAGTAATCTTCCTCCATAAATTAATAATCGGTGATATCTGCTCCCCCTTTCTTTTAGAACGCCTTAAATTTAATATTCCCACCAGGACCACTAGGTACTACATCCCTTTAACTCTTCCTACATGCACTACTGACTACGCTTTGCACAATCGTTTTCGGGTATTATGCGCTAATTATAATGAACATTATAGATTGATTGACACATCTCTCTCTCTCTCCCATCTTAAAGCTTCTCTTTACAGCCAACTCCGTTATATCTCTGATTTCCAAGGGCAGTAAGAATGGAGTCTCTGCCATTTATTCTTCCCCTTAAATCAGAGATCTTTCGTGTTAGTTTTGGCATATTTTTATTGATCTGGTTGGGTTTTTCTGGGTTTTTCCCAACCCTTGCAACAAATGTTGGATCAATTTTTTGCTTGTTATTCCCAGATTAATGGTCTAATTATTATCTTTTTTAATTTCAGTTTAATTTAAATTTAAAATTTTTAATAATTATTTTTAATATTGTCTAAATTTAAATTATATATCTTTTTACTACGTAATCATACAATTAAATACTCGCGACTGCTTTAGTCTGCGTTAATAAATAAATAAATAAATAAAGTATATATATTCTTGATTAGCATCAACAGCCGAGTGGATATAGCTATATTCGTCCGTCCGTCCCCCCGTATGAACACCTAGATCTTAGATCACATCACCATAACTTGGAAACGACAAGAGCTATCGGGACCAAATTCCATTATGTGTATAGTACCATTACAGCTATCCTTATTAAATCGGTAAAAAATTGGTGATTTCTATGGGAAATTTTTTTTTATGAACCGATCTCAAATAAAATTATATATTATAAATTATATAGTATAAATTTATATACGCTTTCCAAATTTGGTTCAGATCGGACAAAGGACTATAGGTGCCATAGGACAAATCGGTCGAAAATTGGTATTATGTTTGGAAAACGCGCACTAGAATAAGTACGGGGTCTTTTACAGTCGGCTCGCTGAACTGTAGCCTTTCTTACATGTTTAAGCGAATAACGTGGCTTGTTGCTAGCAACAAATAAAAGAGAAAGTTAACAAATTCTTTTTTATTGTTGATTTTTAGACCCCGTACTCTTAAAAAGAGTAGAGGGGTCTATTAAGTTTGTCTGAGGCGAAATGTGCGTAACAGGCAGAAGGAGGTTTTTCGGACCCCATAAAGTATATGTATTCTTGATCAGCATCAACAGCCGAGTCGATATAGCGATGTCCGTCTGTCTGTCTGTCCGTCCGTATGAACACCTGGATCTTCTAAAGCACTAGAGCTAGAGCCACCAAATTTGGAATGAAAGTCCGTCTATATGTCAGGCAGATCAAGCTTATTTCAAATCTTTGCCACGCCCCCTACCGCCCCCGCAAATTGTAAAAAACTATTTTCACATCATCATAACTTGAAAACGAAAAGAGCTAGAGAGAGCCAAATTCACACATTATGTGTATGGTACCATTATACCTATCCTCACAAAGTTTGATCCGGATCGAACAACTATAGCCTACAGCTCCCATAGGTCAAATCGGTCGAAAATTGATGATTTGTATGGAGACATGAAGTTTTAGATGAGTGATAACAACCAAACTAACACATTATGTGTACAGTACCATTATAACTATCCTCACCAAGTTTGGTCCGGATCGGACAACTATAGTCTATAGCTCCCATAGGACAAATCGGTCGAAAATTGGTAATTTGTATGGAAAAACGCGCACTAGAAGGAGTACGGGGTCTTTTACAGTCGGCTTGCTCGACTGTAGCCTTTCTTACTAGTTAAAAAATAAATTTTCTATGAATATTCTCTTCATACGTTTATTTGCCGAGTTAAAATGTGTTGCTGTGCAAAAAACATATTTCTTTTGTGTTACAATAATCGATTCAAACATACAAACAGAGAATACTCTCTGCAATTTATTCCCGATCATTTAATAAAATCGGTATCCAAGTATATCAATTGATACTTGCAACAAAACACGTTGAAACAAAAACATCTGATTGTATGTATGCACATATACATTTGACATTATAAGTATGCACGCACATATGTATGTGTGTATATGTTATACATACACAATTGGTCGGCACAGCCAGCATTCGCGGGCAGCGCTGCCGCTAGAAAGCAGCGAAAACGTTCCCTCACATCACCAACCATACAACACATAGATGCGTCAAACGCAAGATTTTTTGAAAGCAAACGCTAGGCTGCTTCTAGACCCCCAGAGAGCTTCGGCAAAAAGCCGAACGCTCTAGCGCCCCGGCGAGTCGATCGCCGCTCAGCAAAAGGCGAAAATAATTTAGTCTGCCTCAGTCAGTGAAACGATGAGCAGGGCTATGTCGCTTGTGTTCACGTTTCGCTTTAATATGTTGGTCTCTTTCTGGCATGGCAGATACACACAATATGTGATTTCTCGTAACGGCAGGTTTCAGCAGCCAGCTCACTGCTAAATTTTCTGTTTTCAACAAAATTGCGATCCAGCTAGGAAGTTAAGCTGCTTGTATATGGATATGTATGGTTTTAGGCCGACCGCATTCAAATGTCGCGGTGGCGTAGATGATTAAGTGCTTGATCGGCAAGCGCGGAGTCGTGGGTTCGATTCATAGTCCGCCATCAAATAAAAAATCTTTTATTGTGTTGTTTAAATGTGTTGCATTACCGAAAAACTATTGTTTATTTGCCAAATCGTTAATAAACCATTAAAATAATTTTTTAAAATTAGGTTTTGTTAAAAAAAAATTTTTAATTTAATGAAAACATGCAACAACTGAATTTTTGAATTATCTTCTTTTAAAGGACTGACCGCGACTCGACCCACGACTCCGCGCTGTACGATAAGAACATATGCCTTAAAATCGGCATCGAAGTTTGAAAATTATTTTATTTCTTGTGGGAAAAGGGGGCATGGCAGTACAAAATTTTTAATGACTACATTTATGTCGTCTCAAGGAACCTGCATACCAAAATTGGTGTTCCTAAGTGCCACAGTTACTGAGATATTCGCCTAAAACATCAATTTTTTACGAGGTATGTCTAGTCTTTTGCTCATTTAGGGCGAACGGGGCTTGGCATCGAAAAAAAAAGATTCTTGTATTGACTGACTTAATATCGAGTCGATACTGACCAAATTCAAACTTGTAGCTTTTACTATCTCTGAAATCTGTTTGTTCATACGGACGTACAGACAGACAGACGGACATGGCTATATCGACTCGGCTTGTGATGCTGATCAAGAATATATATATTTTATGGGGTCGGCCACGCCTCCTTTTGCCTGTTGCATACTTTTCACAAACCCAATATACTCTCTCTTGCAGAGAGTATAAATAAACAAGAAAGAAAAGTACAGTCGAGCACGCCCGACCGTAGAATACTCTCTGCATTTTATTCCCGATCATCTTAATAAAATCGATATCCGGGTATATCAATTGATACTTGCAACAAAACACGTTGAAACAAAAACATCTGATTGTATGTATACACACACATATATGTGTGTATATGTAATACATACACAATTGGTTGGCACGGCCAGCATTCGCGGGAAGCGCTGCCGCTAAGCTACGCAAGCAGCGAAAACGTTCGCTCACATGTTTGTATGTTTCTATCTCGCTCGCACACATGCATTAATATTGTGTTCAATTATTAACTTTCTTACATGTCTAGCTCTTTTGTTTATTGTCCGATTTAAATGCAACCTTCAGGATAGTTTAATATATTTTGTCTTCAAACGAATGTGAAATAACAATACTGTACGATAAGAAAATATGCCTTAAAATCGGCATTGAAGTTTGCAAATTATTTTATTTCTTGTGGGAAAAGGGGGTGTGGCAGTCCAAATTTTTTGATGAAAATACAATTATGCCGTCTCTAGGAACCTGCGTACCAAAATGGGTGTTCCTAAGTACCATAGTTACTGAGATATTCGGCTAAAACATCAATTTTTTACGAGGTGTTTCTAGTTTTTTGCACATTGTGGGCGAACGGGGCGTGGCATCGAAAAAAAAAAAAGATTCTTGTATTGACTGACTTAATATCGTGTCGATAGAGACCAAATTCAAACTTGTAGCTCTTACCATCTCTGAAATCTGTTTGTTCATACGGACGGACAGACGGACAGACAGACGGACAGACAGACGGACATGGCTATATCGACTCGGCTTGTGATGCTGATCAAGAATATATATACTTTATGGGGTCTGCCACGCCTCCTTCTGCCTGTTACATACTTTTTTTTTTGCACAAACCCAATATACTCTCTCTTGCAGAGAGTATAAAAATATATTTTAATAAATGACTGAAAATCTTGAAGAGAATTAAGAGTATGAAGTCGATACCTGTTGCAATTGTCCCCTTTTTAGGTCTTTAAATATTTTGTTAGTTTAAATTATAAAATTGAGTTATGCTTTGGTTCAACCATTATTATTTATTCCCGGTTCAGCAGGGTTTGCGAAATCTAAATTTGAGCGTTATCGGTCACCCATTTCATTCATGATACCTAAATATTTGTGAATGAACAGGTATCACAATTATCCACCTGATGGCCAGAATTTCACCTATCGGCAACCTTGATTCTCAGTTACCATATTTATAGATGTGGTTGACAAATCAACGCAATGAGTATTCTTTTGTCTGCTGGAAAGGCGTGAGGTCGTTTAAGCGATAAACATTTTACAGAAGCAAATCATTTTTGAGTGCTAACTTTCTCTTAACTTTGTTTTTACCATGGATTACAATCCAAGAAGTGTTCAGAAAAAACTTTCAAATGGAATCTTTTCTCTGTCTGGGCAGAGGAAAGGTCAAAGCTCCGTGTGAAATATACTTTCCAAAACAATCGCGGAGAATAATGAAGTTTTGAATGGGTTTGTTTATTGTCGCAGTTGCACAAAGATGTTACTTTACGCAAATGGGCAAACAAGTATTCTACTGAGGCATAACTGCTGTAAAACCATAAAAAATTCTAAAATTTTAGCAATTGTTTCGGGGATTGACAAGGCAGAAGCTTTAGAGAAGTCTATATCCTATGTTACAGAAGACTGCAGGCCGTTTTCGTCCGTTAGTGGAACAGGATTAATAAAACTAGTTAAGTTTTTCATAACAATCGGAGCCAAGTACGGGGAATTAGTGGATGTTGAAGACTTCATCCCAGATCCAACTACAATTTCCACGCTAGACATGTTGACGGACAACTATGTGAAAAGAAACTTTTTAGGCGTGACATTACATTATGAGAAGGATTTTGGATTCGTCGACATGGTGATAGGTATGAATTCGATGGACTTCGAAAAGTCCACAAGTGAGAACATTTTAAGAAAATAAAAAAGCTTATTCAATGAGTTTGGTGTTGACGATATTAACCCAATAAAATACAAAAAAGATAGGGGTACAAATAATGTGAAGACTCTAGAAAATCACACTCGTCTGAATTGTAGTAGGCATTTGTTTTCAAATGTTTTGGACAAATCTTTTGAAGCCAAAATATATAGATTTTTTGCAAAAGATTGGTAAAATATTTTGAGGAAACCAACATACAACATGTTCTTAGAACATCTTTTAAAAGTGACTGTCCCACTCGATGGAATTCCAACTATAGGATGTTAAAATCCATTTCCGATAACTGGTCCGAACTCAATTATATTTTAGGGAAAAATAGGGAGACAAATAGAATAATTCATAAAGATATATCCACTGTAGAGGCACTTGTAGAGTTTTCCGAGATATTTGAAATTATTTTTAAAACATTACAACTTAGCCGGTCTCCGTCCCTCTGCTACGTCCTGCCATCAAAAAATGTGTAAACCGAATTCTGGAGATAACGAAGCAATCTCCTGTTTAAAACAAAATATCATTAAATTTGTTGAAGAAATATGGGTTAACAACACAGACAATTGGCATAAGCTTGCATGTTTCTTGTTCCCACCAGCAATTAATATACAGGCCAATATTATGGAGACTATAAAGGAATTCTGCTTAAATTGTATGCGGGACAATTATGTTTCTGAAGTAACTGTACGGAAACTTTACATTCACCTTCTCCAACACTAACAATTTCCCTGAAAACTGCAAATATCTCAAATCTTAGCAGCATGACTCCAGTCTCGTCAGCCCAGGAAGAAAACTACTCTTTCTTTTTCTCCGATCTTATGGATCAATCTGCCTCAAGAACTAATTTCACACCTGAAGAATAATTGGAAAGATATAGTCGGGAAAAATTATTTCTGTCAGATAATTTTAATTTAATAGAGTGGTGGAAAAATAACCGAGAGATCTATCCAAACTTGTGTATTCTGGCAATGCAAGTGCATTCTATGCCAGCTAGCAGCGCTGCGGCTGAGAGTTCGTTCTCCTTGGCTGGAAATATTATAACAGAAAAACGTAATCGGCTTGGACCAAATGTCGTTGATAGTTTATTATTCTTAAACTCTTTTTATAAAAATTTTGATATTTAAACATATATGACGGAGAAGCAGTAATCAGATTATGTATAGCATCTTTATGTGCGGCCATTTTGTACTCCAGACAGCAAGTTCCACAGTGTAACGTGAACAATCTATTTCGGCGTGCAGACTCTGACTGCCGTTCACACAGCAACCACACCGTTGCCATTCACACAGCAACCACAACGTTGCCGTTCACACACCGGGACCATGCTCAGTGGATCGAGAGTCTCTCTCTCGATCCACCATCTAACAGTTGGCAGCCCTCGATAACTATCGCATCCGATATATCCAAAGCAATCGCATTGTTTACTCGATACTCAATTCACCACGACAGATACTTAATTCGCCACGACACGGCCTTCCTGACAATCGCACGTCCACGTGCGCAAGAAGAAGAAATAAGCAAACGCCCAACGGCTATTAATCATATTGACTTGTTTTATTCTCGTAATGACATAATCAACTTAGGCTATAACTTAACGATCAATTTCAAATTTATCCACCATGGCAATCCACTCAGGATACCAATTCACATATGTTGTCTATTATTATACAAAATCAATTAGTTTACAAAATAAGTGTATTTTCAAATCTTATGATAATTTTATGCCAACTCACGACCTATATCCAACATTCTTGTTTACTCACACCATCGCCCAGTTACACACCGCACAACTCCTCCATGCGATTTAACTGCGCATCAATTTCATCATATTCCAATACCAGTAGACAACACGTCAAAATCACGTCATACATCCTCACTGATGTAGACAACACATCAAAATCACGTCATACATCCTCACTGATGTAGATAACACATCAAAATCACGTCATACATCCTCACTGATGTAGACAACACGATTAATCAATAGTAGACTCCGGCGTCTCATTTCGACGACGTCCCCGGCGTCTTATTTGACTCAATCATACATATCAATTGGACGAAGTCGGTTGTACTGGCATGGGTAGCAAACAATCATGAGCATATTTGTAAAATCTATTTCCTGTCAATGCTTTAAGCGTATATCTATTTCCTTCCAAGACCTCTGTTATCACAAATGGACACCTGTACTTAGGATCGAGTTTGGTTTGATTTCTTTCTTGATTTTTAAGTAACACATGGTCACCTACTTTACGTTTTACAATTTTAGCTTTGTTTCTGTCATATCTTAGTTTCTCATAGCCAGCATTACAATCAATATTTTGTTTGGCTTGCATCCTTATTTGATCTAGATCTACATTATGGACAATTTCACTGATAGGCAACAAATTAAGCGGTCGAGCAGCTTTACCAATTAACAATTCAAGAGGACTTAAACCCGTGACGCGATTAACTGTACAATTTATTGCCGCTTGCACCTCACCTAAAGCGTCTTGCCATGAGCGCTGGCTTGCCTCTGCTGCAGTTAACATATTCTTGAGTACACTCATAATTCGCTCGACCTGACCATTCGCCCGACTGGCGCCTGTCGCTATTAAATGTAAATTGATTTTCTGCGATGCGCAGAATTCGCGGAAACTGTTGCTTGTGAAGCATCTTCCTTGATCGGCGATAAGGCGGTTCGGCACGCCAAACAACGATATTGCGCTCTTCATGGCCAAGACACAATTTTCCGTGTCAACATTAATTGTATGCGTCAACAAAACGTACTTGGTAAAAGCATCTACCAAAACAATAACATATTCTTTTATATCAATTTTACCGCTTAATTTTCCGGTAATGTCAATGTGCAACGTGTGCCAAGGAATACCAATTTTGTCTATCGGGCACAATTCAGACAGTACTTTTTCGGTCTTAGTTTTTGACAGCTTGCAAGTGATGCAATTGTCAACAAATTTTCGAACAAACTTCGACATATTCTCGAACCAGTAATAGCAATACACCTTTTCCAACGTCTTTTCCCAGCCCAAGTGCATGACAGCTTCGTGCACATGATTAATTACGGACCATTTAAATGAATTGGGAATTATTGGCAAACATAAGTCACGTCCTTTTCTCTGAATTTTTCTAAAAAGTATACCTGCTCGAATTTCGTAAGTTTTTGCTACGTCTTTATCACCTTCGCGCAGCTTTGACACGATGCCAGCCAATTCCTGGTCACGTTGCTTTTCCGCGAGGATTCAATTCTCAGTTATTTCGGCAATGTTAATGCGCCTCTGTTCAACCTTTTCAATTGTTTTATCTACTGTGGGCAATAAGTTACGTGAAAAAAAGTCTGCATGGGACATTTGTTCACCCTTTTTGTATTCTACGTTGAATTTAAAAGCCTGTAAATACGCCCACCAACTGTGTACTCTTGGGGAAAGATTGACTTTACAAAAACTTGCTTTCAAAGAATTGCAATCAGTAAACAGCGTAAATTCATGACCCCATAAGTAGTGGCGGAAATGCTTTACTGCATTAAAAACGGCCAAAATTTCTAATTCGTACGAATGGTACTTAGATTCCGCAAGCGACGTTCGCTTACTAAAATACTCGATTGCATATCGTTTCTTGTCCATTTTATGAAAAAAGGATCGCGCCATATCCATCGCTACTAGCATCTGTATGCAGTTCAATAGGATGTCGCGGATCAAAGATAGTCAACGCTGGCTCACTAGACAGTAACGCAATTATTTTCTGCCTAATTTGCTCGTAGCTCTCATTCCAATTGAACACCTGATTTTTAATCATTAGTTTGAACAGTGGTTTCATTATGCTAGAAAAGCCGTTAATAAATTGTCGGAAGTAAGACGCCAGCTCTATGAATTGTCTCAACTGCGACACAGAGGTGGGAGGGGGCAAATCCACCAGCGCTTCGACCTTTCTTTTGTTGGGGCGGACCTGTCCATTCGCAACCTCATATCCCTGATACTCAATTTTGGTTTTGAGGAATTTGCATTTAGCAAAGTTGAACGAAAATCCAGCCGCCGACAGAACGGTCAAAACTTTTTGTAGTCTATCGAATGCCTCATCTTTACTCTGCGCCGCAATTAAAATGTCGTCTACGTAAACGATAGCATACGAATATGCAAGGTCACCAAGAGCATTGATTATCGCCCTCTGAAATACCGACGGCGCGTTCTTGAGCCCAAATGGCATGACTACAAATTCAAACTGCCCGTCCGGCGTCACAAATGCAGTTTTCTCAATTGAATCAGGGTGGACTGGTATTTGGTAAAACCCACTAGCCATGCAGTGCTGCAAAATCTACGTATTTTTACGTAGATCTACGTATTTTCAGCCCCGATCTAAGTATCTACGTATAGAGCTCCCAAATCTACGTATTTTTTTTAAATTGAAAAAAAAAAATTTTAGCAAATTTTTTTTAGATATAAACAAGAATTTAAATGTTTAATTTAAAAGTAAACGAGTAATTTGCAATTTACCAACACTAACAGTGTGCTAGCAGCAGGCTTTAGTCAAGATGTTGCCTAATGTTGCCAGAAAGAACAGGCTGGCAACGATATTCATTATTCTCAGCTGTGCAGCACATGTAGATTTTTGATGGTTCCCTTCTTTTTCCTTTTTTGTCAGAGTTTGCTCAAAATATTTTAACATTGCCGCATAGCAGCGCAAATGTTGAAAGAATTTTTTCTGAGATAACTTTAATTAAAACGAATAAAAGGAATTGTTTAGGCACAGAAACCCTAAAAGGATTATTATTCACAAAAGACCATTTAAAGCAAATATCATCTGAGCCATCGAAAGAGCACCTAAGCTATTTTAATAAAAATATTCACTCCTAAATATTAAAAAAAATGTTAATTTTATTAATAAAAACTTATATGTAAACAAATATGGCATATATATAATTAAAATACCCTTTATAATTGGCTTTGTTTGACTTTAAAAAAAAATACGTAGATCTACGTATTTGACCAAATTTTGGCTACGTAAAAACACGTAGATTTTTAGTTCAAGCTACGTATAAAAAAAATTTCATTTTGCAGCACTGTAGCCATGTCCAGACACGAAAAATATGTTGCTCCCTTTAGTCTCGCTATCTGCCACTATGTTTGCATTCAATTCCCGGTAATCGACGCACAAACGATCGGACCCATTTTTCTTTTTCACTAGCAGTATCGGACTAGCAAACGGGGAGCAACTGGCACGGACAACATTCAACGCCAATAGTTCATCAATTTTCGTACGCACTTACTGCCTTTCTTCTGGTCCCAATCTATATGGACGTCTTTGTACCGTTTTACTCGGATGAATTAGACGAATTTTTAACTCTCCCGTCGTTGCCTGTTGACGCGGAATACCATTAATAAACCACTGTGAATACTGTTTCAATACTTTTATCAAACGTTCTTTGTCGCAATTGTCAAGTGCCGCATCACTGCTTACAATCGATTCAAAATCAGCAACGCTAGAAGCACAATTGACATTTTTCACATCAAATAGAATAAACTTATCAAATTCAATAGCAACACCAACATCGTGTTTCAAGATTTCTCGTCCTAACATAATATCAAATTTCAACAGTTGGTCATCGATTATGTGAAACAAAATTTTAAGTGAGCGTGTACCAATCTTAACCTCAGACTCAATTTGCATAGTGCAACATGTGGAGTTGTCTCTCAAGCCTCTTAACACAATTAATTTATGAGTTACACTACCCACCAAACGCTTGGCAACAGACCTCTTAATCAGCGAACATTCAGAGCCAGAATCGAAACAGAACAAGATACGCTCACCAGAATGCTCCAAGATACCTTGCGGCTCAGCAACGGTACACATCTGAATACTCTTCTCGATGACATAATGATTTCCACGGTTGGTGCACGACGACGCCTTGTGTCCAACCTGTCCGCATTTAAAGCAAGTAATTCCAGGACGATTCTGTTGTTGATGATGATGCTGTTGCTGTTGTGACTGGCCACCAGAAAATTTATTTTGTGGCCGGCGAAATTGAGAATCCAACTTTACACGACAATCAGCCATCTTATGTCCAATTTTACCGCAACGATGACATTTCATTGGCTGCGCAAATTTCATTTTCTTCTCGTTACTTTGCATTTCACAAGAGTTGAAATTGCCAGCACGCTTCTCGCAACCCAACGACTTCAGTTGTTGTTGTAGCTCAGCTCTCGTTGTAATATTGCTGGTATACATCAATTTACGCAGCTTCGGGTTTAGCGACTGTACGTGTGCGAAGACAACGGCAACTGTTATTTCTTCGAGTGGCAGCGTCCGCCATTTTGTCAAAAATACGCTCCACATATGAATTTATATGAATAACTTTTGCGTTGATCAATTAATCTCAATTAAACTCACACTGAATATATTTGTGAATAATATAAACATATTGACCAAGTTTCATACAAATCGGACGACTATATCGTATAGCTTGCATAGGGACAATCGGTCAAAAATACGCTCCACATATGAATTTATATGAATAACTTTTGCGTTGTGAAACTCACACAGAATATATTTGTGAATAATATAAATATACTGACCAAGTTTCATCCAAATCGGACGACTCTATCGTATAGCTCCCATAGGGACGATCGGTCAAAAATACGCTGTAAATATGAATTTGTATGAAAATTTTCTGTGTTTCCCAGGGCATCTGAATTTCACTCACTAGGGTCGATTGCCTAAACGATTGTACTATTATTACTATTATGTCCCATTGTTAATAATATAATTAAACTGAGTAACGAGTATCCTAAAGTCGCAAGGCGACTATAGTATTCTTTCTTGTTATACTCTCTGCAAGAGAGAGTATATTGGGTTTCTGAAAAAAAAGTATGTAACAGGCAGAAGGAGGCGTGGCCGACGCCATAAAGTATATTTATTCATGATCAGCATCACAAGCCGAGTCGATAGAGAAAGGTCCGTCTGTCTGTCTGTCCGTCCGTCCGTATGAACAAACAGATTTCAGAGCTGGTAAGAGCTACAAGTTTGAATTTGGTCAGTATCGACTCGATATTTAGTCAGTCAATACCAGAATATTTTTTTTCTCGATACCACGCCCCATTCGCCCACAATGGGCAAAAAACTAGTCACACCTCGTAGAAAATTGATGTTTAAGGCAAATATTTTAGTAACTATGACACTTAGGAACACCAATTTTGGTATGCAGGTTTCTAGAGATGACATTAATGCATTGTCATTAAAAATTTTGGGCTGCCACGCCCCGTTTTCCCACAATAAATAAAATAATTTTCAAATTTCAATGCCGATTTTAAGGCATATGTTCTAATCATACAGTATTGCAATTTCAAATTCGTTTGAAGACAAAATATATCAAACTATCCTGAAAGTTGCATATAAATCGGACAATAAACAAAAGAGCTAGCCATATAACAAAGTTAATAATTGAACACAATATCAATGCATGTGTGCGAGCGAGATAGAAACATACAAACATGTGAACGAACGTTTTCGCTGCTTGCAAGCGGCAGCGCTGCCTGCGAATGCTGGCCGTGCCAACCAATTGGGTATGTATTACATATACACACATACACATGTGCGCGCATTCATATAATGTCAAATGTATATGTGTATACATACAAGCAGATGTTTTTGTTTCAACGTGTTTTATTGCGAGTACTATCAACTGATATACCCGAATACCGATTTTATTAAAATAATCGAGAATGAAATACATAGAGTATTCTACGGTCGGGCGTGCTCGACTGTACTTTTCTTTCTTGTTTTAAGATATATTGTTCCTTTTTAGACCCCGTACTCTAAAAAAGAGTATAGGGGTCTATTAAGTTTGTCTGAAGCGAAATGTCCGTAACAGGCAGAAGGAGGCTTTTCCGACCCCATAAAGAATATATATATTCTTGATCAGCATCAACAGGCGAGACGATATAGCGATGTCCGTCTGTCTGTCCGTCCGTCCGTCTGTATGAACACCTGGATCTTCTAAACTACAAGAGCCCACCAAATTTGGAATGAAAGTCCGTCTATAGTGTACGCAGTGCAGGTTTATTTTAAATCTTTGCCACGCCCCCTACCGCCCCCGCAAATTGTAAAAAGCTATTTTCACATTATAATAACTTGAAAATGGCTAAAGCTATCGGGACCAAAATCACACATTATGTGCATGGTAACATTATAACTATCCTTACCAAGTTTGATCCGGATCGGACAACTATAGCTTCCATAGGCAAATCGGCCGAAAATTGGTGATTGTATGGAGACATGAAGTTTTAGTTGAGCGATCGCAACCAAATTCACATATTATGTGTATGGTACTATTATAACTATCTTCATCAAGTTCGGTCCGGATCAAACAACTATAGCCTATAGCTTCCATAGGACAAATCGGTCGAAAATTGGTGATTTGTATGGAGACATGTAGTTTTAGTTGAGCAACTTTAACCAAACTAGCTCATTATTTGTATGGTACCATTTTAACTATCTTTACCAAATTCGGTCCCGGTCGGACAACTATAGCCTATAGCCCCATAGGACAAATCGGTCTAAAATTGGCGATTTACAGCTCCGTATAGCTCCCATCAGACAGATCAGTCAGTCAGTTATTTGTATGGTAAAATGCTCACTAAAGTGAGTACGGGGTCTATTACAGTCGGCTTGCGCGACTGTAGCCTTTCCTACTTGTTTCTAATAAAATAATTTGTTTTACTTGAATTAATTAGTTTCTCTTTAAAAGTATGTAAGCGAAATGCGTGGTATGACATACGTATTAATACTTGCATGCACGCATACAATCAAACTAAGACAAATCTTAGGCTTGTTGCGCGTGGCATTAGTGTTGTTCCCTGAAATGTTTCCCGCCAGAACTAGCTTTTTCTTATGCGCGCATAGGAAAGTCAATGCACACATTTTTCAGATATTTAATTTTTTTATAGTTAAAATTTTTATTTTTACATTTGTTTAATATTTAGGAACAGGAAAAATAAAGAAACAAGAAAGAAAGATTATCTTCGGCTCGCCGAAGATTAAATACCCTTGCAGTCATGCATGTTGCGTTCATTGGATTCAGTTACCAGTGGTTCCTATGGATGCTGTATGATATAAATGTCCGATTTAGATGAGATTTTGTCAGTATATAGGGAATAATAGCAAAGGAGTAGTGCGTGAATTTAGCTGAAATCGCTTAATAGACTTTACAGATTTTCATACCATGCCTTTAAACTGATTGTTCCTATGGCAGCTATATGATATAGTGGTTCGATCCGAATGAAATTTGGTCAACAGCTGGGGAATGATAACAAATGTTTATGGCGTGAGTTTTGTTGAAATCGCTCAATCAACACTGAAAATTTTCATACTAAGCATTTTCATCATTTTCAACCGATTGTTCCTAGGGAAGCTATATGATATAGTACTCCGATTTGGATGAAATTTGGTCAGTATATAGGGAATGATAGCTTATGCATACTGCGTAAATTTGGTTGAAATCGCTCAATAGACATTAAAAATTTTCATACTAAGCCTTTGAACCGATTGTTCCTATGGCAGCTATATGATATAGTGGTTCGATCCGAATGAAATTTGGTCAACAGCTGGGGAATGATAGCAAATGTTTATGGCGTGAGTTTGGTTGAAATCGCTCAATCGACACTGAAAATTTTCATACTAGGCATTTTCATCATTTTCAACCGATTGTTCCTATGGCAGCTATATGATATAGTGGTCCGATTCGGATGAAATTTGGTTTGCACATGGGATTTGGTACTAAATGCATATAGGCTTAATTTGGTTGAAATAGCTCAAAAAAAAATTTTTTTTCAACCGATTGTTCCTATGGGAGCTATATGATACAGTCACCCGATCCGGCCGATTTTGACAAATGATCTGCCTGCAGAGAGAATACATATCTATACCAAGTTTCATCAAGATAGCTTTAAAACTGAGAGACTAGTTCGCATAGAAACAGACGGACAGACAGACGGACATGGCTATATCGACTCGCCTGTTGATGCTGATCAAGAATATATATACTTTATGGGGTCGGAGATGCCTCCTTCAATGCGTTACAAACTTCGTGACAAAATTAATATACCCTCTGCAAGGGTATAACAAAAACAATTTTCTTATTTATTTTCAATGGGATTTAGCTTTTTTGCTTTTTTTTTGGCCAGATCTAGCATTTCTTCAAACTCAAAAATGGCAGCACTACGAACGACACGCAACGCAAGCGAAACAGCGAACATGCTTGCTTCTCGAGCGATTTGTACTGAAAAGACAGTCAGCCTCGTTGCGTCGCTTATTCGTTCGGTTGCAATCGAACGATCAGCTAACTATCTGTGGGGCTGATCGCGACCGAAATGTTCGAATCATTCAGAAAACGGTCATCTGATCAGGGATGTCATTTTTTTCTGAGCAAAAAAAGCTGGATCAAGGAAAAAAAAGCTGAAAAAAGCTGGATTCAAGGGAAAAAAGTTGACAAAAAAGCTGATTTTAATTACATATGTATATGAATACCAAACTATAGGTATTTTTTTTAAACATAAATCATATCCTTGATTATATTATATCCAATAAATCATCAATGCATTCTTCCACATCGTTTGGATAGTAATCCTTCTCTTTTATTGATTTTAGGCAGCTGCCTGGTAGTTCATAATTGAAGCAGGTAAACAATCACTTCGCATTAGTAAAAACTAAATTCTTGGAACGATTTAGAAATATTAATACATAAAAAGGGTGATTACACACATAAAAAACAGACACATTCATTTGTACTAAATATACCTTTTCGTTATTAATACATTCGTATATTTTTTGATATATCGACTACCGAATCGAGCTTTTTGAAAATTAAAAATTCCAAATCGTCTGGAAAGAAATGCTTGCAAGCGTAGTTTACAGCCAATTGTACGGAATGACAAACGCATTTAATTAATATAAGAGATGGTACATCTTTCTTTAATTGTGTGTAAACGCTGTTCTTGTTGCCAATCATCACACTTGCGTTATCTGTTCCAATGCCGATTAATTTATTTATGTCGAGTTTCAAACGTTTTAATTCTTGTCTGAGACCGTTTGCAATGGACAATGCGTCTCCACCTTCTAGCTTAAAAATGCACCAAGCTTAAAAATGTAGAAACTACTACTCCACGTTCTACAGAAAAGTAATTAATGACCACACCTAAACATTAATTTGGAATAATATAAACATGTATAGACATTAACGAAGTGACATTTTAAACAATTAAAAATACATATATGTACATATGTTTAGACCCCATACTCTAAAAAGCAGTATAGGGGTCTATTAAGTTTGTCTGAAGCGAAATGTGCGTAACAGGCAGAAGGAGGCTTTTCCGACCCCATTAAGTATATATATTCTTGATCAGCATCAACAGCCGAGACGATATAGCAATGTCCGTCTGTCCGTCCGTCTGTATGAACACCTGGATCTTCTAAACTATAAGAGCTAGAGCCACCAAATTTGGAATGAAAGTCCGTCTGCTTCGCGAGCAGATCAAGTTACTTTCAAATCTTTGCCACGCCCCCTACCGCCCCCGTAAATTGTAAAAAACAATTTTCACATAACCATAACTTGAAAACGAAAAGAGCTAGAGGGACCAAATTGACACTGTTCACTTGTCAGTGAGTGTTCTGATCTTACACTTTGAGTAAGACCAGAGGGTTTTTCAAATACCTAGCACTTTGAGCCAGTTATTCGGATGAGTATCAGAATGTTCAGAGAGTGTATTGCACGCTAAGAATGTTTCTTGAGTACTGACTTTATTGGAGCAATGTATGGGCTTATATACCCTTTTGCTTACAGTCTAAGGATCAAATATTACATAGGGTGAGTATCTTAGAACTAACAAACATGTGGTAACGATTAAAACTTAAGGATACAAGTGCGCCTACATCAGTTTACACCAGATGGTAATACGATTAGTGATGGCAAAATTAATCATATGATTCGCAATAATCGATTATTTTGCTTAAATTTGCGATTAAATATAATCGATTAGGGACATTCGATTAATCAGATCAATAATCGATTATTCGATAAAAATAATCGCTTGGGTGAGTGAATTTAGGCGCGAACATTACAAGCCAAAGCTCACAGCACAATAGCGAAGAAAAGCGAATTATGGCGCCGACATGCAGTAAAGTGTGGAGATATTTTAATAAAGTGAACGACAAAGAGGTTAAATGTGATGTGTGTGAAAAAAAACTTAAAAACTGCAACAACACAACAAATATGTTGCAGCACTTAAAAATAAAGCACGCCAAAGAGTTTGCGTCGCTGAAGGTTAGTATTTCAGCTTTTTTTTATAATAAATATAAATATTTTAATTTGATTGTTTTAAGTCGGTCACGCGCATTGAAGATACCGATGAAGAGGAGATTTGTGTAGCAACGCCCACAGTACAAGACCCCCCGCTTCAAGAGAATCCATTTTCGGGATGCTCTTGCCTTGGCTTCAGTAATGAAGAATATTCGTCGAGAAATGGCGACTATAGCCAATGCAAATGAAAGCCAAGACAGTGTTAGTGATGGCTCAGTCAGTGGTGAAGCCGAGTTCGACTTA
>JAEIGM010000760.1:0-10792 GCA_018903735.1 Drosophila cardini
TTTTTTCATTTATTTTTGTTTTTTTGCATTTTCTGGCGTTTCTAGAGGTCTTAGAGGATTTTAGACGTTATTTTCGAATCCTCACATTTCGGGCCTTGATCTTAGCTATCTCTGTCAAAACTCAACCGATTTTGAATCGGAATACCATTTAATTCAATAATTTTCATTTATATCGACTCTGCATCAAAATAATCTTGATTTCGTCAATTTAAAATTTTTTCATTTATTTTTTGTTTTTGCATTTTCTGGCGTTTCTAGAGGTCTTAGAGGATTTTAGACGTTATTTTCGAATCCTCACATTTCGGGCCTTGATCTTAGCTATCTCTGTCAAAACTCAACCGATTTTGAATCGGAATACCATTTAATTCAATAATTTTCATTTTATATCGACTCTGCATCAAAATAATCTTGATTTCGTCAATTTAAAATTTTTTCATTTATTTTTTGTTTTTGCATTTTCTGGCGTTTCTAGAGGTCTTAGAGGATTTTAGACGTTATTTTCGAATCCTCACATTTCGGGCCTTGATCTTAGCTATCTCTGTCAAAACTCAACCGATTTTGAATCGGAATACCATTTAATTCAATAATTTTCATTTATATCGACTCTGCATCAAAATAATCTTGATTTCGTCAATTTAAAATTTTTTCATTTATTTTTTGTTTTTTGCATTTTTCTGGCGTTTCTAGAGGTCTTAGAGGATTTTAGACGTTATTTTCGAATCCTCACATTTCGGGCCTTGATCTTAGCTATCTCTGTCAAAACTCAACCGATTTTGAATCGGAATACCATTTAATTCAATAATTTTCATTTATATCGACTCTGCATCAAAATAATCTTGATTTCGTCAATTTAAAATTTTTTCTTTATTTTTTTGTTTTTGCATTTTCTGGCGTTTCTAGAGGTCTTAGAGGATTTTAGACGTTATTTTCGAATCCTCACATTTCGGGCCTTGATCTTAGCTATCTCTGTCAAAACTCAACCGATTTTGAATCGGAATACCATTTAATTCAATAATTTTCATTTATATCGACTCTGCATCAAAATAATCTTGATTTCGTCAATTTAAAAATTTTTTCATTTATTTTTTGTTTTTGCATTTTCTGGCGTTTCTAGAGGTCTTAGAGGATTTTAGACGTTATTTTCGAATCCTCACATTTCGGGCCTTGATCTTAGCTATCTCTGTCAAAACTCAACCGATTTTGAATCGGAATACCATTTAATTCAATAATTTTCATTTATATCGACTCTGCATCAAAATAATCTTGATTTCGTCAATTTAAAATTTTTTCATTTATTTTTTTGTTTTTGCATTTTCTGGCGTTTCTAGAGGTCTTAGAGGATTTTAGACGTTATTTTCGAATCCTCACATTTCGGGCCTTGATCTTAGCTATCTCTGTCAAAACTCAACCGATTTTGAATCGGAATACCATTTAATTCAATAATTTTCATTTATATCGACTCTGCATCAAAATAATCTTGATTTCGTCAATTTAAAATTTTTTTCATTTATTTTTTGTTTTTGCATTTTCTGGCGTTTCTAGAGGTCTTAGAGGATTTTAGACGTTATTTTCGAATCCTCACATTTCGGGCCTTGATCTTAGCTATCTCTGTCAAAACTCAACCGATTTTGAATCGGAATACCATTTAATTCAATAATTTTCATTTATATCGACTCTGCATCAAAATAATCTTGATTTCGTCAATTTAAAATTTTTTCATTTATTTTTTGTTTTTGCATTTTCTGGCGTTTCTAGAGGTCTTAGAGGATTTTAGACGTTATTTTCGAATCCTCACATTTCGGGCCTTGATCTTAGCTATCTCTGTCAAAACTCAACCGATTTTGAATCGGAATACCATTTAATTCAATAATTTTCATTTATATCGACTCTGCATCAAAATAATCTTGATTTCGTCAATTTAAAATTTTTTCATTTATTTTTTGTTTTTGCATTTTCTGGCGTTTCTAGAGGTCTTAGAGGATTTTAGACGTTATTTTCGAATCCTCACATTTCGGGCCTTGATCTTAGCTATCTCTGTCAAAACTCAACCGATTTTGAATCGGAATACCATTTAATTCAATAATTTTCATTTATATCGACTCTGCATCAAAATAATCTTGATTTCGTCAATTTAAAATTTTTTCATTTATTTTTTGTTTTTGCATTTTCTGGCGTTTCTAGAGGTCTTAGAGGATTTTAGACGTTATTTTCGAATCCTCACATTTCGGGCCTTGATCTTAGCTATCTCTGTCAAAACTCAACCGATTTTGAATCGGAATACCATTTAATTCAATAATTTTCATTTATATCGACTCTGCATCAAAATAATCTTGATTTCGTCAATTTAAAATTTTTTCATTTATTTTTTGTTTTTGCATTTTCTGGCGTTTCTAGAGGTCTTAGAGGATTTTAGACGTTATTTTCGAATCCTCACATTTCGGGCCTTGATCTTAGCTATCTCTGTCAAAACTCAACCGATTTTGAATCGGAATACCATTTAATTCAATAATTTTCATTTATATCGACTCTGCATCAAAATAATCTTGATTTCGTCAATTTAAAATTTTTTCATTTATTTTTTGTTTTTGCATTTTCTGGCGTTTCTAGAGGTCTTAGAGGATTTTAGACGTTATTTTCGAATCCTCACATTTCGGGCCTTGATCTTAGCTATCTCTGTCAAAACTCAACCGATTTTGAATCGGAATACCATTTAATTCAATAATTTTCATTTTATATCGACTCTGCATCAAAATAATCTTGATTTCGTCAATTTAAAATTTTTTCATTTATTTTTTGTTTTTGCATTTTCTGGCGTTTCTAGAGGTCTTAGAGGATTTTAGACGTTATTTTCGAATCCTCACATTTCGGGCCTTGATCTTAGCTATCTCTGTCAAAACTCAACCGATTTTGAATCGGAATACCATTTAATTCAATAATTTTCATTTATATCGACTCTGCATCAAAATAATCTTGATTTCGTCAATTTAAAATTTTTTCATTTATTTTTTGTTTTTGCATTTTCTGGCGTTTCTAGAGGTCTTAGAGGATTTTAGACGTTATTTTCGAATCCTCACATTTCAGGCCTTGATCTTAGCTATCTCTGTCAAAACTCAACCGATTTTGAATCGGAATACCGTTTAATTCAATAATTTTCATTTATATCGACTCTGCATCAAAATAATCTTGATTTCGTCAATTTAAAATTTTTTCATTTATTTTTTGTTTTTGCATTTTCTGGCGTTTCTAGAGGTCTTAGAGGATTTTAGACGTTATTTTCGAATCCTCACATTTCGGGCCTTGATCTTAGCTATCTCTGTCAAAACTCAACCGATTTTGAATCGGAATACCATTTAATTCAATAATTTTCATTTATATCGACTCTGCATCAAAATAATCTTGATTTCGTCAATTTAAAATTTTTTCATTTATTTTTTGTTTTTGCATTTTCTGGCGTTTCTAGAGGTCTTAGAGGATTTTAGACGTTATTTTCGAATCCTCACATTTCGGGCCTTGATCTTAGCTATCTCTGTCAAAACTCAACCGATTTTGAATCGGAATACCATTTAATTCAATAATTTTCATTTATATCGACTCTGCATCAAAATAATCTTGATTTCGTCAATTTAAAATTTTTTCATTTATTTTTTTGTTTTTGCATTTTCTGGCGTTTCTAGAGGTCTTAGAGGATTTTAGACGTTATTTTCGAATCCTCACATTTCGGGCCTTGATCTTAGCTATCTCTGTCAAAACTCAACCGATTTTGAATCGGAATACCATTTAATTCAATAATTTTCATTTATATCGACTCTGCATCAAAATAATCTTGATTTCGTCAATTTAAAATTTTTTCATTTATTTTTTGTTTTTGCATTTTCTGGCGTTTCTAGAGGTCTTAGAGGATTTTAGACGTTATTTTCGAATCCTCACATTTCGGGCCTTGATCTTAGCTATCTCTGTCAAAACTCAACCGATTTTGAATCGGAATACCATTTAATTCAATAATTTTCATTTATATCGACTCTGCATCAAAATAATCTTGATTTCGTCAATTTAAAATTTTTTCATTTATTTTTTGTTTTTGCATTTTCTGGCGTTTCTAGAGGTCTTAGAGGATTTTAGACGTTATTTTCGAATCCTCACATTTCGGGCCTTGATCTTAGCTATCTCTGTCAAAACTCAACCGATTTTGAATCGGAATACCATTTAATTCAATAATTTTCATTTATATCGACTCTGCATCAAAATAATCTTGATTTCGTCAATTTAAAATTTTTTCATTTATTTTTTGTTTTTGCATTTTCTGGCGTTTCTAGAGGTCTTAGAGGATTTTAGACGTTATTTTCGAATCCTCACATTTCGGGCCTTGATCTTAGCTATCTCTGTCAAAACTCAACCGATTTTGAATCGGAATACCATTTAATTCAATAATTTTCATTTATATCGACTCTGCATCAAAATAATCTTGATTTCGTCAATTTAAAATTTTTTCATTTATTTTTTGTTTTTGCATTTTCTGGCGTTTCTAGAGGTCTTAGAGGATTTTAGACGTTATTTTCGAATCCTCACATTTCGGGCCTTGATCTTAGCTATCTCTGTCAAAACTCAACCGATTTTGAATCGGAATACCATTTAATTCAATAATTTTCATTTATATCGACTCTGCATCAAAATAATCTTGATTTCGTCAATTTAAAATTTTTTCATTTATTTTTTGTTTTTGCATTTTCTGGCGTTTCTAGAGGTCTTAGAGGATTTTAGACGTTATTTTCGAATCCTCACATTTCGGGCCTTGATCTTAGCTATCTCTGTCAAAACTCAACCGATTTTGAATCGGAATACCATTTAATTCAATAATTTTCATTTATATCGACTCTGCATCAAAATAATCTTGATTTCGTCAATTTAAAATTTTTTCATTTATTTTTTGTTTTTGCATTTTCTGGCGTTTCTAGAGGTCTTAGAGGATTTTAGACGTTATTTTCGAATCCTCACATTTCGGGCCTTGATCTTAGCTATCTCTGTCAAAACTCAACCGATTTTGAATCGGAATACCATTTAATTCAATAATTTTCATTTATATCGACTCTGCATCAAAATAATCTTGATTTCGTCAATTTAAAATTTTTTTCATTTATTTTTTGTTTTTGCATTTTCTGGCGTTTCTAGAGGTCTTAGAGGATTTTAGACGTTATTTTCGAATCCTCACATTTCGGGCCTTGATCTTAGCTATCTCTGTCAAAACTCAACCGATTTTGAATCGGAATACCATTTAATTCAATAATTTTCATTTATATCGACTCTGCATCAAAATAATCTTGATTTCGTCAATTTAAAATTTTTTCATTTATTTTTTGTTTTTGCATTTTCTGGCGTTTCTAGAGGTCTTAGACGATTTTAGACGTTATTTTCGAATCCTCACATTTCGGGCCTTGATCTTAGCTATCTCTGTCAAAACTCAACCGATTTTGAATCGGAATACCATTTAATTCAATAATTTTCATTTATATCGACTCTGCATCAAAATAATCTTGATTTCGTCAATTTAAAATTTTTTCATTTATTTTTTGTTTTTGCATTTTCTGGCGTTTCTAGAGGTCTTAGAGGATTTTAGACCTTATTTTCGAATCCTCACATTTCAGGCCTTGATATTAGCTATCTCTGTCAAAACTCAACCGATTTTGAATCAGAATACCATTTAATTCAATAATTTTCATTTATATCGACTCTGCATCAAAATAATCTTGATTTCGTCAATTTAAAATTTTTTCATTTATTTTTTGTTTTTGCATTTTCTGGCGTTTCTAGAGGTCTTAGACGATTTTAGACGTTATTTTCGAATCCTCACATTTCGGGCCTTGATCTTAGCTATCTCTGTCAAAACTCAACCGATTTTGAATCGGAATACCGTTTAATTCAATAATTTTCATTTATATCGACTCTGCATCAAAATAATCTTGATTTCGTCAATTTAAAATTTTTTCATTTATTTTTTGTTTTTGCATTTTCTGGCGTTTCTAGAGGTCTTAGACGATTTTAGACGTTATTTTCGAATCCTCACATTTCGGGCCTTGATCTTAGCTATCTCTGTCGAAACTCAACCGATTTTGAATCGGAATACCATTTAATTCAATAATTTTCATTTATATCGACTCTGCATCAAAATAATCTTGATTTCGTCAATTTAAAATTTTTTCATTTATTTTTTGTTTTTGCATTTTCTGGCGTTTCTAGAGGTCTTAGAGGATTTTAGACGTTATTTTCGAATCCTCACATTTCGGGCCTTGATCTTAGCTATCTCTGTCAAAACTCAACCGATTTTGAATCGGAATACCATTTAATTCAATAATTTTCATTTATATCGACTCTGCATCAAAATAATCTTGATTTCGTCAATTTAAAATTTTTTCATTTATTTTTTGTTTTTGCATTTTCTGGCGTTTCTAGAGGTCTTAGAGGATTTTAGACGTTATTTTCGAATCCTCACATTTCGGGCCTTGATCTTAGCTATCTCTGTCAAAACTCAACCGATTTTGAATCGGAATACCATTTAATTCAATAATTTTCATTTATATCGACTCTGCATCAAAATAATCTTGATTTCGTCAATTTAAAATTTTTTCATTTATTTTTTGTTTTTGCATTTTCTGGCGTTTCTAGAGGTCTTAGAGGATTTTAGACGTTATTTTCGAATCCTCACATTTCGGGCCTTGATCTTAGCTATCTCTGTCAAAACTCAACCGATTTTGAATCGGAATACCATTTAATTCAATAATTTTCATTTATATCGACTCTGCATCAAAATAATCTTGATTTCGTCAATTTAAAATTTTTTCATTTATTTTTTGTTTTTGCATTTTCTGGCGTTTCTAGAGGTCTTAGAGGATTTTAGACGTTATTTTCGAATCCTCACATTTCGGGCCTTGATCTTAGCTATCTCTGTCAAAACTCAACCGATTTTGAATCGGAATACCATTTAATTCAATAATTTTCATTTATATCGACTCTGCATCAAAATAATCTTGATTTCGTCAATTTAAAATTTTTCATTTATTTTTTGTTTTTGCATTTTCTGGCGTTTCTAGAGGTCTTAGAGGATTTTAGACGTTATTTTCGAATCCTCACATTTCGGGCCTTGATCTTAGCTATCTCTGTCAAAACTCAACCGATTTTGAATCGGAATACCATTTAATTCAATAATTTTCATTTATATCGACTCTGCATCAAAATAATCTTGATTTCGTCAATTTAAAATTTTTTCATTTATTTTTTGTTTTTGCATTTTCTGGCGTTTCTAGAGGTCTTAGAGGATTTTAGACGTTATTTTCGAATCCTCACATTTCGGGCCTTGATCTTAGCTATCTTAAAAAAAAAAAAAATAATCTTGATCTTATATCTCTGTCAAAACTCAACCGATTTTGAATCGGAATACCATTTAATTCAATAATTTTCATTTATATCGACTCTGCATCAAAATAATCTTGATTTCGTCAATTTAAAAATTTTTTCATTTATTTTTTGTTTTTGCATTTTCTGGCGTTTCTAGAGGTCTTAGAGGATTTTAGACGTTATTTTCGAATCCTCACATTTCGGGCCTTGATCTTAGCTATCTCTGTCAAAACTCAACCGATTTTGAATCGGAATACCATTTAATTCAATAATTTTCATTTATATCGACTCTGCATCAAAATAATCTTGATTTCGTCAATTTAAAATTTTTCATTTATTTTTTGTTTTTGCATTTTCTGGCGTTTCTAGAGGTCTTAGAGGATTTTAGACGTTATTTTCGAATCCTCACATTTCGGGCCTTGATCTTAGCTATCTCTGTCAAAACTCAACCGATTTTGAATCGGAATACCATTTAATTCAATAATTTTCATTTATATCGACTCTGCATCAAAATAATCTTGATTTCGTCAATTTAAAATTTTTTCATTTATTTTTTGTTTTTGCATTTTCTGGCGTTTCTAGAGGTCTTAGAGGATTTTAGACGTTATTTTCGAATCCTCACATTTCGGGCCTTGATCTTAGCTATCTCTGTCAAAACTCAACCGATTTTGAATCGGAATACCATTTAATTCAATAATTTTCATTTATATCGACTCTGCATCAAAATAATCTTGATTTCGTCAATTTAAAATTTTTTCATTTATTTTTTGTTTTTGCATTTTCTGGCGTTTCTAGAGGTCTTAGACGATTTTAGACGTTATTTTGAATCCTCACATTTCGGGCCTTGATCTTAGCTATCTCTGTCAAAACTCAACCGATTTTTGAATCGGAATACCATTTTAATTCAATAATTTTCATTTATATCGACTCTGCATCAAAATAATCTTGATTTCGTCAATTTAAAATTTTTACATTTATTTTTTGTTTTTGCATTTTCTGGCGTTTCTAGAGGTCTTAGAGGATTTTAGACGTTATTTTCGAATCCTCACATTTCGGGCCTTGATCTTAGCTATCTCTGTCAAAACTCAACCGATTTTGAATCGGAATACCATTTAATTCAATAATTTTCATTTATATCGACTCTGCATCAAAATAATCTTGATTTCGTCAATTTAAAATTTTTTCATTTATTTTTTGTTTTTGCATTTTCTGGCGTTTCTAGAGGTCTTAGAGGATTTTAGACGTTATTTTCGAATCCTCACATTTCGGGCCTTGATCTTAGCTATCTCTGTCAAAACTCAACCGATTTTGAATCGGAATACCATTTAATTCAATAATTTTCATTTATATCGACTCTGCATCAAAATAATCTTGATTTCGTCAATTTAAAATTTTTTCATTTATTTTTTGTTTTTGCATTTTCTGGCGTTTCTAGAGGTCTTAGAGGATTTTAGACGTTATTTTCGAATCCTCACATTTCGGGCCTTGATCTTAGCTATCTCTGTCAAAACTCAACCGATTTTGAATCGGAATACCATTTAATTCAATAATTTTCATTTATATCGACTCTGCATCAAAATAATCTTGATTTCGTCAATTTAAAAATTTTTCATTTATTTTTTGTTTTTGCATTTTCTGGCGTTTCTAGAGGTCTTAGAGGATTTTAGACGTTATTTTCGAATCCTCACATTTCGGGCCTTGATCTTAGCTATCTCTGTCAAAACTCAACCGATTTTGAATCGGAATACCATTTAATTCAATAATTTTCATTTATATCGACTCTGCATCAAAATAATCTTGATTTCGTCAATTTAAAATTTTTTCATTTATTTTTTGTTTTTGCATTTTCTGGCGTTTCTAGAGGTCTTAGAGGATTTTAGACGTTATTTTCGAATCCTCACATTTCGGGCCTTGATCTTAGCTATCTCTGTCAAAACTCAACCGATTTTGAATCGGAATACCATTTAATTCAATAATTTTCATTTATATCGACTCTGCATCAAAATAATCTTGATTTCGTCAATTTACAATTTTTTCATTTATTTTTTGTTTTTGCATTTTCTGGCGTTTCTAGAGGTCTTAGAGGATTTTAGACCTTATTTTCGAATCCTCACATTTCGGGCCTTGATCTTAGCTATCTCTGTCAAAACTCAACCGATTTTGAATCGGAATACCATTTAATTCAATAATTTTCATTTATATCGACTCTGCATCAAAATAATCTTGATTTCGTCAATTTAAAAATTTTTCATTTATTTTTTGTTTTTGCATTTTCTGGCGTTTCTAGAGGTCTTAGAGGATTTTAGACCTTATTTTCGAATCCTCACATTTCGGGCCTTGATCTTAGCTATCTCTGTCAAAACTCAACCGATTTTGAATCGGAATACCATTTAATTCAATAATTTTCATTTATATCGACTCTGCATCAAAATAATCTTGATTTCGTCAATTTAAAATTTTTTCATTTATTTTTTGTTTTTGCATTTTCTGGCGTTTCTAGAGGTCTTAGACGATTTTAGACCTTATTTTCGAATCCTCACATTTCGGGCCTTGATCTTAGCTATCTCTGTCAAAACTCAACCGATTTTTGAATCCAAAATACCATTTAATTCAATAATTTTCATTTATATCGACTCTGCATCAAAATAATCTTGATTTCGTCAATTTAAAATTTTTTCATTTATTTTTTGTTTTTGCATTTTCTGGCGTTTCTAGAGGTCTTAGAGGATTTTAGACCTTATTTTCGAATCCTCACATTTCAGGCCTTGATATTAGCTATCTCTGTCAAAACTCAACCGATTTTGAATCAGAATACCATTTAATTCAATAATTTTCATTTATATCGACTCTGCATGAAAATAATCTTGATTTCGTCAATTTAAAATTTTTTCATTTATTTTTTGTTTTTGCATTTTCTGGCGTTTCTAGAGGTCTTAGACGATTTTAGACGTTATTTTCGAATCCTTACATTTCGGGCCTTGATCTTAGCTATCTCTGTCAAAACTCAACCGATTTTGAATCGGAATACCGTTTAACTCAATAATTTTCATTTATATCGACTCTGCATCAAAATAATCTTGATTTCGTCAATTTAAAATTTTTTCATTTATTTTTTGTTTTTGCATTTTCTGGCGTTTCTAGAGGTCTTAGACGATTTTAGACGTTATTTTCGAATCCTCACATTTCGGGCCTTGATCTTAGCTATCTCTGTCGAAACTCAACCGATTTTGAATCGGAATACCATTTAATTCAATAATTTTCATTTATATCGACTCTGCAGCAAAATAATCTTGATTTCGTCAATTTAAAATTTTTTCATTTATTTTTTGTTT
This sequence comes from Drosophila cardini, assembly GCA_018903735.1. Classification (NCBI taxonomy): domain Eukaryota; kingdom Metazoa; phylum Arthropoda; class Insecta; order Diptera; family Drosophilidae; genus Drosophila; species Drosophila cardini. The sequence goes on from JAEIGM010000760.1 coordinate 10,719, forward strand.
TTGCATTTTCTGGCGTTTCTAGAGGTCTTAGAGGATTTTAGACCTTATTTTCGAATCCTCACATTTCGGGCCTT
>JAEIGM010000723.1:0-11781 GCA_018903735.1 Drosophila cardini
TCTCTGTCAAAACTCAACCGATTTTGAATCGGAATACCATTTAATTCAATAATTTTCATTTATATCGACTCTGCATCAAAATAATCTTGATTTCGTCAATTTAAAATTTTTTCATTTATTTTTTGTTTTTGCATTTTCTGGCGTTTCTAGAGGTCTTAGAGGATTTTAGACGTTATTTTCGAATCCTCACATTTCGGGCCTTGATCTTAGCTATCTCTGTCAAAACTCAACCGATTTTGAATCGGAATACCATTTAATTCAATAATTTTCATTTATATCGACTCTGCATCAAAATAATCTTGATTTCGTCAATTTACAATTTTTTCATTTAATTTTTTGTTTTTGCATTTTCTGGCGTTTCTAGAGGTCTTAGAGGATTTTAGACGTTATTTTCGAATCCTCACATTTCGGGCCTTGATCTTAGCTATCTCTGTCAAAACTCAACCGATTTTGAATCGGAATACCATTTAATTCAATAATTTTCATTTATATCGACTCTGCATTAAAATAATCTTGATTTCGTCAATTTAAAATTTTTTTCATTTATTTTTTGTTTTTGCATTTTCTGGCGTTTCTAGAGGTCTTAGAGGATTTTAGACCTTATTTTCGAATCCTCACATTTCGGGCCTTGATCTTGGCTATCTCTGTCAAAACTCAACCGATTTTGAATCGGAATACCATTTAATTCAATAATTTTCATTTATATCGACTCTGCATCAAAATAATCTTGATTTCGTCAATTTAAAATTTTTTCATTTATTTTTTGTTTTTGCATTTTCTGGCGTTTCTAGAGGTCTTAGAGGATTTAAGACGTTATTTTCGAATCCTCACATTTCGGGCCTTGATCTTAGCTATCTCTGTCAAAACTCAACCGATTTTGAATCGGAATACCATTTAATTCAATAATTTTCATTTATATCGACTCTGCATCAAAATAATCTTGATTTCGTCAATTTAAAATTTTTTCATTTATTTTTTGTTTTTGCATTTTCTGGCGTTTCTAGAGGTCTTAGAGGATTTTAGACCTCATTTTCGAATCCTCACATTTCGGGCCTTGATCTTAGCTATCTCTGTCAAAACTCAACCGATTTTGAATCAGAATACCATTTAATTCAATAATTTTCATTTATATCGACTCTGCATCAAAATAATCTTGATTTCGTCAATTTAAAATTTTTTCATTTATTTTTTGTTTTTGCATTTTCTGGCGTTTCTAGAGGTCTTAGACGATTTTAGACATTATTTTCGAATCCTCACATTTCGGGCCTTGATCTTAGCTATCTCTGTCAAAACTCAACCGATTTTGAATCGGAATACCATTTAATTCAATAATTTTCATTTATATCGACTCTGCATCAAAATAATCTTGATTTCGTCAATTTAAAATTTTTTCATTTATTTTTTGTTTTTGCATTTTCTGGCGTTTCTAGAGGTCTTAGACGATTTTAGACGTTATTTTCGAATCCTCACATTTCAGGCCTTGATCTTAGCTATCTCTGTCAAAACTCAACCGATTTTGAATCAGAATACCGTTTAATTCAATAATTTTCATTTATATCGACTCTGCATCAAAATAATCTTGATTTCGTCAATTTAAAATTTTTTTGATTTATTTTTTGTTTTTGCATTTTCTGGCGTTTCTAGAGGTCTTAGAGGATTTTAGACGTTATTTTCGAATCCTCACATTTCGGGCCTTGATCTTGGCTATCTCTGTCAAAACTCAACCGATTTTGAATCGGAATACCATTTAATTCAATAATTTTCATTTATATCGACTCTGCATCAAAATAATCTTGATTTCGTCAATTTAAAATTTTTTCATTTATTTTTTGTTTTTGCATTTTCTGGCGTTTCTAGAGGTCTTAGAGGATTTTAGACCTTATTTTCGAATCCTCACATTTCGGGCCTTGATCTTAGCTATCTCTGTCAAAACTCAACCGATTTTGAATCGGAATACCATTTAATTCAATAATTTTCATTTATATCGACTCTGCATCAAAATAATCTTGATTTCGTCAATTAAAAATTTATTCATTTATTTTTTGTTTTTGCATTTTCTGGCGTTTCTAGAGGTCTTAGACGATTTTAGACGTTATTTTCGAATCCTCACATTTCGGGCCTTGATCTTAGCTATCTCTGTCAAAACTCAACCGATTTTGAATCAGAATACCATTTAATTCAATAATTTTCATTTATATCGACTCTGCATCAAAAGAATCTTGATTTCGTCAATTTAAAATTTTTTCATTTATTTTTTGTTTTTGCATTTTCTGGCGTTTCTAGAGGTCTTAGAGGATTTTAGACCTTATTTTCGAATCCTCACATTTCGGGCCTTGATCTTAGCTATCTCTGTCAAAACTCAACCGATTTTGAATCGGAATACCATTTAATTCAATAATTTTCATTTATATCGACTCTGCATCAAAATAATCTTGATTTCGTCAATTTAAAATTTTTTCATTTAATTTTTTGTTTTTGCATTTTCTGGCGTTTCTAGAGGTCTTAGAGGATTTTAGACGTTATTTTCGAATCCTCACATTTCGGGCCTTGATCTTGGCTATCTCTGTCAAAACTCAACCGATTTTGAATCGGAATACAATTTAATTCAATAATTTTCATTTATATCGACTCTGCATCAAAATAATCTTGATTTCGTCAATTTAAAATTTTTTCATTTATTTTTTGTTTTTGCATTTTCTGGCGTTTCTAGAGGTCTTAGAGGATTTTAGACCTTATTTTCGAATCCTCACATTTCGGGCCTTGATCTTAGCTATCTCTGTCAAAACTCAACCGATTTTGAATCGGAATACCATTTAATTCAATAATTTTCATTTATATCGACTCTGCATCAAAATAATCTTGATTTCGTCAATTTAAAATTTTTTCATTTATTTTTTGTTTTTGCATTTTCTGGCGTTTCTAGAGGTCTTAGAGGATTTTAGACCTTATTTTCGAATCCTCACATTTCGGGCCTTGATCTTAGCTATCTCTGTCAAAACTCAACCGATTTTGAATCGGAATACCATTTAATTCAATAATTTTCATTTATATCGACTCTGCATCAAAATAATCTTGATTTCGTCAATTTAAAATTTTTTCATTTATTTTTTGTTTTTGCATTTTCTAGCGTTTCTAGAGGTCTTAGACGATTTTAGACATTATTTTCGAATCCTCACATTTCGGGCCTTGATCTTAGCTATCTCTGTCAAAACTCAACCGATTTTGAATCAGAATACCATTTAATTCAATAATTTTCATTTATATCGACTCTGCATCAAAATAATCTTGATTTCGTCAATTTAAAATTTTTTCATTTATTTTTTGTTTTTGCATTTTCTGGCGTTTCTAGAGGTCTTAGAGGATTTTAGACCTCATTTTCGAATCCTCACATTTCGGGCCTTGATCTTAGCTATCTCTGTCAAAACTCAACCGATTTTGAATCAGAATACCATTTAATTCAATAATTTTCATTTATATCGACTCTGCATCAAAATAATCTTGATTTCGTCAATTTAAAATTTTTTCATTTATTTTTTGTTTTTGCATTTTCTGGCGTTTCTAGAGGTCTTAGACGATTTTAGACGTTATTTTCGAATCCTCACATTTCAGGCCTTGATCTTAGCTATCTCTGTCAAAACTCAACCGATTTTGAATCAGAATACCATTTAATTCAATAATTTTCATTTATATCGACTCTGCATCAAAATAATCTTGATTTCGTCAATTTAAAATTTTTTCATTTATTTTTTGTTTTTGCATTTTCTGGCGTTTCTAGAGGTCTTAGAGGATTTTAGACGTTATTTTCGAATCCTCACATTTCGGGCCTTGATCTTAGCTATCTCTGTCAAAACTCAACCGATTTTGAATCGGAATACCATTTAATTCAATAATTTTCATTTATATCGACTCTGCATCAAAATAATCTGGATTTCGTCAACTTAAAATTTTTTCATTTATTTTTTGTTTTTGCATTTTCTGGCGTTTCTAGAGGTCTTAGAGGATTTTAGACGTTATTTTCGAATCCTCACATTTCGGGCCTTGATCTTGGCTATCTCTGTCAAAACTCAACCGATTTTGAATCGGAATACCATTTAATTCAATAATTTTCATTTATATCGACTCTGCATCAAAATAATCTTGATTTCGTCAATTTAAAATTTTTTCATTTATTTTTTGTTTTTGCATTTTCTGGCGTTTCTAGAGGTCTTAGAGGATTTTAGACCTTATTTTCGAATCCTCACATTTCGGGCCTTGATCTTAGCTATCTCTGTCAAAACTCAACCGATTTTGAATCGGAATACCATTTAATTCAATAATTTTCATTTATATCGACTCTGCATCAAAATAATCTTGATTTCGTCAATTTAAAATTTTTTCATTTATTTTTTGTTTTTGCATTTTCTGGCGTTTCTAGAGGTCTTAGACGATTTTAGACGTTATTTTCGAATCCTCACATTTCGGGCCTTGATCTTAGCTATCTCTGTCAAAACTCAACCGATTTTGAATCAGAATACCATTTAATTCAATAATTTTCATTTATATCGACTCTGCATCAAAAGAATCTTGATTTCGTCAATTTAAAATTTTTTCATTTATTTTTTGTTTTTGCATTTTCTGGCGTTTCTAGAGGTCTTAGAGGATTTTAGACCTTATTTTCGAATCCTCACATTTCGGGCCTTGATCTTAGCTATCTCTGTCAAAACTCAACCGATTTTGAATCGGAATACCATTTAATTCAATAATTTTCATTTATATCGACTCTGCATCAAAATAATCTTGATTTCGTCAATTTAAAATTTTTTCATTTAATTTTTTGTTTTTGCATTTTCTGGCGTTTCTAGAGGTCTTAGAGGATTTTAGACGTTATTTTCGAATCCTCACATTTCGGGCCTTGATCTTGGCTATCTCTGTCAAAACTCAACCGATTTTGAATCGGAATACCATTTAATTCAATAATTTTCATTTATATCGACTCTGCATCAAAATAATCTTGATTTCGTCAATTTAAAATTTTTTCATTTATTTTTTGTTTTTGCATTTTCTGGCGTTTCTAGAGGTCTTAGAGGATTTTAGACCTTATTTTCGAATCCTCACATTTCGGGCCTTGATCTTAGCTATCTCTGTCAAAACTCAACCGATTTTGAATCGGAATACCATTTAATTCAATAATTTTCATTTATATCGACTCTGCATCAAAATAATCTTGATTTCGTCAATTTAAAATTTTTTCATTTATTTTTTGTTTTTGCATTTTCTGGCGTTTCTAGAGGTCTTAGAGGATTTTAGACGTTATTTTCGAATCCTCACATTTCGGGCCTTGATCTTAGCTATCTCTGTCAAAACTCAACCGATTTTGAATCGGAATACCATTTAATTCAATAATTTTCATTTATATCGACTCTGCATCAAAATAATCTTGATTTCGTCAATTTAAAATTTTTTCATTTATTTTTTGTTTTTGCATTTTCTGGCGTTTCTAGAGGTCTTAGAGGATTTTAGACCTTATTTTCGAATCCTCACATTTCGGGCCTTGATCTTAGCTATCTCTGTCAAAACTCAACCGATTTTGAATCGGAATACCATTTAATTCAATAATTTTCATTTATATCGACTCTGCATCAAAATAATCTTGATTTCGTCAATTTAAAATTTTTTCATTTAATTTTTTGTTTTTGCATTTTCTGGCGTTTCTAGAGGTCTTAGAGGATTTTAGACGTTATTTTCGAATCCTCACATTTCGGGCCTTGATCTTGGCTATCTCTGTCAAAACTCAACCGATTTTGAATCGGAATACCATTTAATTCAATAATTTTCATTTATATCGACTCTGCATCAAAATAATCTTGATTTCGTCAATTTAAAATTTTTTCATTTATTTTTTGTTTTTGCATTTTCTGGCGTTTCTAGAGGTCTTAGAGGATTTTAGACCTTATTTTCGAATCCTCACATTTCGGGCCTTGATCTTAGCTATCTCTGTCAAAACTCAACCGATTTTGAATCGGAATACCATTTAATTCAATAATTTTCATTTATATCGACTCTGCATCAAAATAATCTTGATTTCGTCAATTTAAAATTTTTTCATTTATTTTTTGTTTTTGCATTTTCTGGCGTTTCTAGAGGTCTTAGAGGATTTTAGACGTTATTTTCGAATCCTCACATTTCGGGCCTTGATCTTAGCTATCTCTGTCAAAACTCAACCGATTTTGAATCGGAATACCATTTAATTCAATAATTTTCATTTATATCGACTCTGCATCAAAATAATCTTGATTTCGTCAATTTAAAATTTTTTCATTTATTTTTTGTTTTTGCATTTTCTAGCGTTTCTAGAGGTCTTAGACGATTTTAGACATTATTTTCGAATCCTCACATTTCGGGCCTTGATCTTAGCTATCTCTGTCAAAACTCAACCGATTTTGAATCAGAATACCATTTAATTCAATAATTTTCATTTATATCGACTCTGCATCAAAATAATCTTGATTTCGTCAATTTAAAATTTTTTCATTTAATTTTTTGTTTTTGCATTTTCTGGCGTTTCTAGAGGTCTTAGAGGATTTTAGACGTTATTTTCGAATCCTCACATTTCGGGCCTTGATCTTGGCTATCTCTGTCAAAACTCAACCGATTTTGAATCGGAATACAATTTAATTCAATAATTTTCATTTATATCGACTCTGCATCAAAATAATCTTGATTTCGTCAATTTAAAATTTTTTCATTTATTTTTTGTTTTTGCATTTTCTGGCGTTTCTAGAGGTCTTAGAGGATTTTAGACCTTATTTTCGAATCCTCACATTTCGGGCCTTGATCTTAGCTATCTCTGTCAAAACTCAACCGATTTTGAATCGGAATACCATTTAATTCAATAATTTTCATTTATATCGACTCTGCATCAAAATAATCTTGATTTCGTCAATTTAAAATTTTTTCATTTATTTTTTGTTTTTGCATTTTCTGGCGTTTCTAGAGGTCTTAGAGGATTTTAGACGTTATTTTCGAATCCTCACATTTCGGGCCTTGATCTTAGCTATCTCTGTCAAAACTCAACCGATTTTGAATCGGAATACCATTTAATTCAATAATTTTCATTTATATCGACTCTGCATCAAAATAATCTTGATTTCGTCAATTTAAAATTTTTTCATTTATTTTTTGTTTTTGCATTTTCTAGCGTTTCTAGAGGTCTTAGACGATTTTAGACATTATTTTCGAATCCTCACATTTCGGGCCTTGATCTTAGCTATCTCTGTCAAAACTCAACCGATTTTGAATCAGAATACCATTTAATTCAATAATTTTCATTTATATCGACTCTGCATCAAAATAATCTTGATTTCGTCAATTTAAAATTTTTTCATTTATTTTTTGTTTTTGCATTTTCTGGCGTTTCTAGAGGTCTTAGACGATTTTAGACGTTATTTTCGAATCCTCACATTTCGGGCCTTGATTTTAGCTATCTCTCTCAAAACTCAACCGATTTTGAATCGGAATACCATTTAATTCAATAATTTTCATTAATATCGACTCTGCATCAAAATAATCTTGATTTCGTCAATTTAAAATTTTTTCATTTATTTTTTGTTTTTGCATTTTCTGGCGTTTCTAGAGGTCTTAGACGATTTTAGACGTTATTTTCGAATCCTCACATTTCGGGCCTTGATCTTAGCTATCTCTGTCAAAACTCAACCGATTTTGAATCAGAATACCGTTTAATTCAATAATTTTCATTTATATCGACTCTGCATCAAAATAATCTTGATTTCGTCAATTTAAAATTTTTTTGATTTATTTTTTGTTTTTGCATTTTCTGGCGTTTCTAGAGGTCTTAGAGGATTTTAGACGTTATTTTCGAATCCTCACATTTCGGGCCTTGATCTTAGCTATCTCTGTCAAAACTCAACCGATTTTGAATCGGAATACCATTTAATTCAATAATTTTCATTTATATCGACTCTGCATCAAAATAATCTTGATTTCGTCAATTTAAAATTTTTTCATTTATTTTTTGTTTTTGCATTTTCTGGCGTTTCTAGAGGTCTTAGAGGATTTTAGACCTTATTTTCGAATCCTCACATTTCGGGCCTTGATCTTAGCTATCTCTGTCAAAACTCAACCGATTTTGAATCGGAATACCATTTAATTCAATAATTTTCATTTATATCGACTCTGCATCAAAATAATCTTGATTTCGTCAATTTAAAATTTTTTCATTTAATTTTTTGTTTTTGCATTTTCTGGCGTTTCTAGAGGTCTTAGAGGATTTTAGACGTTATTTTCGAATCCTCACATTTCGGGCCTTGATCTTGGCTATCTCTGTCAAAACTCAACCGATTTTGAATCGGAATACAATTTAATTCAATAATTTTCATTTATATCGACTCTGCATCAAAATAATCTTGATTTCGTCAATTTAAAATTTTTTCATTTATTTTTTGTTTTTGCATTTTCTGGCGTTTCTAGAGGTCTTAGAGGATTTTAGACCTTATTTTCGAATCCTCACATTTCGGGCCTTGATCTTAGCTATCTCTGTCAAAACTCAACCGATTTTGAATCGGAATACCATTTAATTCAATAATTTTCATTTATATCGACTCTGCATCAAAATAATCTTGATTTCGTCAATTTAAAATTTTTTGATTTATTTTTTGTTTTTGCATTTTCTGGCGTTTCTAGAGGTCTTAGAGGATTTTAGACGTTATTTTCGAATCCTCACATTTCGGGCCTTGATCTTAGCTATCTCTGTCAAAACTCAACCGATTTTGAATCGGAATACCATTTAATTCAATAATTTTCATTTATATCGACTCTGCATCAAAATAATCTTGATTTCGTCAATTTAAAATTTTTTCATTTATTTTTTGTTTTTGCATTTTCTGGCGTTTCTAGAGGTCTTAGAGGATTTTAGACCTTATTTTCGAATCCTCACATTTCGGGCCTTGATCTTAGCTATCTCTGTCAAAACTCAACCGATTTTGAATCGGAATACCATTTAATTCAATAATTTTCATTTATATCGACTCTGCATCAAAATAATCTTGATTTCGTCAATTTAAAATTTTTTCATTTAATTTTTTGTTTTTGCATTTTCTGGCGTTTCTAGAGGTCTTAGAGGATTTTAGACGTTATTTTCGAATCCTCACATTTCGGGCCTTGATCTTAGCTATCTCTGTCAAAACTCAACCGATTTTGAATCGGAATACCATTTAATTCAATAATTTTCATTTATATCGACTCTGCATCAAAATAATCTTGATTTCGTCAATTTAAAATTTTTTCATTTATTTTTTGTTTTTGCATTTTCTGGCGTTTCTAGAGGTCTTAGAGGATTTTAGACCTTATTTTCGAATCCTCACATTTCGGGCCTTGATCTTAGCTATCTCTGTCAAAACTCAACCGATTTTGAATCGGAATACCATTTAATTCAATAATTTTCATTTATATCGACTCTGCATCAAAATAATCTTGATTTCGTCAATTTAAAATTTTTTCATTTAATTTTTTGTTTTTGCATTTTCTGGCGTTTCTAGAGGTCTTAGAGGATTTTAGACGTTATTTTCGAATCCTCACATTTCGGGCCTTGATCTTAGCTATCTCTGTCAAAACTCAACCGATTTTGAATCGGAATACCATTTAATTCAATAATTTTCATTTATATCGACTCTGCATCAAAATAATCTTGATTTCGTCAATTTAAAATTTTTTCATTTATTTTTTGTTTTTGCATTTTCTGGCGTTTCTAGAGGTCTTAGAGGATTTTAGACCTTATTTTCGAATCCTCACATTTCGGGCCTTGATCTTAGCTATCTCTGTCAAAACTCAACCGATTTTGAATCGGAATACCATTTAATTCAATAATTTTCATTTATATCGACTCTGCATCAAAATAATCTTGATTTCGTCAATTTAAAATTTTTTTCATTTATTTTTTGTTTTTGCATTTTCTGGCGTTTCTAGAGGTCTTAGAGGATTTTAGACGTTATTTTCGAATCCTCACATTTCGGGCCTTGATCTTAGCTATCTCTGTCAAAACTCAACCGATTTTGAATCGGAATACCATTTAATTCAATAATTTTCATTTATATCGACTCTGCATCAAAATAATCTTGATTTCGTCAATTTAAAATTTTTTCATTTATTTTTTGTTTTTGCATTTTCTGGCGTTTCTAGAGGTCTTAGAGGATTTTAGACCTTATTTTCGAATCCTCACATTTCGGGCCTTGATCTTAGCTATCTCTGTCAAAACTCAACCGATTTTGAATCGGAATACCATTTAATTCAATAATTTTCATTTATATCGACTCTGCATCAAAATAATCTTGATTTCGTCAATTTAAAATTTTTTCATTTAATTTTTTGTTTTTGCATTTTCTGGCGTTTCTAGAGGTCTTAGAGGATTTTAGACGTTATTTTCGAATCCTCACATTTCGGGCCTTGATCTTGGCTATCTCTGTCAAAACTCAACCGATTTTGAATCGGAATACCATTTAATTCAATAATTTTCATTTATATCGACTCTGCATCAAAATAATCTTGATTTCGTCAATTTAAAATTTTTTCATTTATTTTTTGTTTTTGCATTTTCTGGCGTTTCTAGAGGTCTTAGAGGATTTTAGACCTTATTTTCGAATCCTCACATTTCGGGCCTTGATCTTAGCTATCTCTGTCAAAACTCAACCGATTTTGAATCGGAATACCATTTAATTCAATAATTTTCATTTATATCGACTCTGCATCAAAATAATCTTGATTTCGTCAATTTAAAATTTTTTCATTTAATTTTTTGTTTTTGCATTTTCTGGCGTTTCTAGAGGTCTTAGAGGATTTTAGACGTTATTTTCGAATCCTCACATTTCGGGCCTTGATCTTGGCTATCTCTGTCAAAACTCAACCGATTTTGAATCGGAATACAATTTAATTCAATAATTTTCATTTATATCGACTCTGCATCAAAATAATCTTGATTTCGTCAATTTAAAATTTTTTCATTTATTTTTTGTTTTTGCATTTTCTGGCGTTTCTAGAGGTCTTAGAGGATTTTAGACCTTATTTTCGAATCCTCACATTTCGGGCCTTGATCTTAGCTATCTCTGTCAAAACTCAACCGATTTTGAATCGGAATACCATTTAATTCAATAATTTTCATTTATATCGACTCTGCATCAAAATAATCTTGATTTCGTCAATTTAAAATTTTTTCATTTATTTTTTGTTTTTGCATTTTCTGGCGTTTCTAGAGGTCTTAGAGGATTTTAGACGTTATTTTCGAATCCTCACATTTCGGGCCTTGATCTTAGCTATCTCTGTCAAAACTCAACCGATTTTGAATCGGAATACCATTTAATTCAATAATTTTCATTTATATCGACTCTGCATCAAAATAATCTTGATTTCGTCAATTTAAAATTTTTTCATTTATTTTTTGTTTTTGCATTTTCTGGCGTTTCTAGAGGTCTTAGAGGATTTTAGACCTTATTTTCGAATCCTCACATTTCGGGCCTTGATCTTAGCTATCTCTGTCAAAACTCAACCGATTTTGAATCGGAATACCATTTAATTCAATAATTTTCATTTATATCGACTCTGCATCAAAATAATCTTGATTTCGTCAATTTAAAATTTTTTCATTTAATTTTTTGTTTTTGCATTTTCTGGCGTTTCTAGAGGTCTTAGAGGATTTTAGACGTTATTTTCGAATCCTCACATTTCGGGCCTTGATCTTAGCTATCTCTGTCAAAACTCAACCGATTTTGAATCGGAATACCATTTAATTCAATA